>VUQS01044218.1:0-25703 GCA_015108495.1 Heterochromis multidens
TTTATCTGATTGAAATTTAATTCAACATAGTTAAGTGTTCTCTGTAAACTTACTATTAATACCCAATAAAAAGGGACAGTAAGAGCTTAGCTGTTGTTTCATTTATTCAAATTCCTCCACCGTGGACAAAGTGGGCAGGGTTTGGCCATGAAACTCCTGGGCTGAAAAGGGGCCCCACCCTGCCCCTGGTTTGCATTGCCATTATTGCTGCCCACCATTTTCTCCCTGGTAAGTATCTTCTTCTTTACTGGAAGTGCATTGGCTTCTGTTTACTTTAGCCTCATTCAGTAGATAAGCACCATCATGAGGATTCATAAAGTAATTACGCTGGTAATTAAAATTTATTTAAAATTAATTGCATTATATAGACATATTATTTTGTATATTTTTTACTCTATCTGGGGAATCCATTAAAAGCGCCTGTATGTTTAAAAAAAATGAAACTATATGGCACCAGTGCATTGATAACTGTATTACAAGTGGGCCGATAGAATATTTCAGTGTCCATGTTTAGGCCTACCCCTAATGTGCAGTACAGTTCAAATGATCCACATGTACTATATTGTATTGGTTTATTTCACTGACAAGAGTCTGAGATGAGGTGTTATATCTAGAGAGAACGGTATCAGGTGAAGCTAGCTAGCAATTTAAGATAGCAGACTACTCCATGTGAACCAGAGACTGGCATCCTGTTGGTATCTTACAGACTACCAGTGTTTGTGTGTGTATGGCACTAGCATTACAGTGAAAGCAGAGACCGCTTAATGAAAGTAATGACGAAATCTTATATAACATGGGGGATTTTCTTACCTGAAGGGGAGCACCAAGGGAATACAAGAAAGTGAACTTCTCTCTCTCACCCTGTGTGTCTCTCACAAAACATGCACACCCGTATATATGTCCATGCACATGAACTTTCTATAAACACATCAATGCACAGAAAACGTGAGAAGAAATCATTTAAAATTCCAGGATGTATTACATCTTCATTACAGTAAATCATATACTGAAATGTTTTCATACATATAAATACAGTGAAACGGTCTTAGTGAAATAAACTCGGGGCTTGTTGTGTCCATGAGTATACTGCTATCATTTTAGGACAGTCTACCTCTGAACTGTACAGCTGAAAAGTACCTGGACAAACAAAGGATTGTCTCTATCAAAAGAAAACCAAACAAAAAAACAGGCATTCATCCAGAGTATTGTCGTTACTGCCACAAAGGTGATTGTCAAACACACAAAGTATACACATAGTGACAAGAAAAAGAGATGAATTGCTTGGATTTACTTACATTTATGTGAAATTATAATATGCATATATCTTTATGTAATCTTTCCTCCATTATTAATTATTATTATTATTATTATTATACAATGTATATGAAAAATGTGAGCCCCTAGGCTTATAACATCAACAAAAGCTAATTGGAGTTAGGATTTGAAAAATCTGGAGTCCAGCAAATGAAACAACATTGGAAATGTCTGTTAGAACTGCTTTGACTCACTTAGGCCTCAGTCATACAGGCCTAGAGACTAGTCAGTGACCTGCCCCCTGGAAACCTGCAGCTGTAAATGTGTGTTCCTTGAGTGGTTGGTAAAAGGTTGCTGGCTGTCACTAGGTGAAATTGCAGCAGTCGTCTGTAGTTTGCATGGAAGACGCCGACTTGTCTGCAAACACACATCGAGCAATAGTGAAACTGTGAAAAGCAGTTGTCAAGTATTTGCAGACAAGTCGGCATCTTCCATGCAAACTACATGTGAGTGCAGCAACCTTCTAGTGACCTGAGCAATTGCAAGGTTTTCAGTGCAACACCATGTACGTCTTTACGAACAATTTCACCTATAGGGGCTACCAGTTGCTAGGTGAAAACACATTTTTTTCTAGTTATCTGTGATTGCCAGGGGGTCACTGACCAGTCTCTTGGCCTGTGTGACTGAGGCTTTAGCAATTGATTTCACAGAGGTTGCCAGATTGTTTGTGACCTGACCTGAGCCTGAGTCACTGGGGCCTTATCCAGCCCAGGTCAAACAAAGGTAGAACTTTTTTGGAAAAAGAATAAAAACTATTTTGGCATGTACAGCAAGCTACATGTCAACATTCAAAATTCATCACAGAGGTGAAATACTGATGATTAAGAATGATAATGTGAGGCTGATTCTGTGCCTGTGGGCATAGAAAGCCAATCATCATTAATTTCCAATCAATGAAAGTATCCTACATTGCCAGGTTAGTTGTCCACCTGCTAAAGTTGAAGGTGGGTGAAACAACGGAGCAAAAAGGAAATCTACATCTAAGTAAATCCAAATTGTAACCCAGTAGAGATCCAGATAAATGAACACAGTTTAGTAATAAAATAATTGTACAAAAACCTTCCAAGATCACATTGTGTAGAAAACCAAGTAATTCTGAAGGGTTCACTTGTTCTTGCCACTGTATAATCTCATTTTAATCATATGCTCAACCACCACGCTTGTCCAAAGTTATGTATTTTGAGATAAAATCATATTCCTGGATCCAGATTATCACAAACTTTTCTTTCCAGAATTTCTTTTTATAACAGGAAAACAACTTTCAAAAGAACCACCAGTATGTTACATTGACAGAGCACAATTATTCCTCATAATAAGGCGGATTATGGGATATTTTGGCCTTATGTCCCTTAGCCTTGTAACAGTTCCCTTTATTTACCTTATTAAGCAATTATCTTTGGCTTCTTTCTTCTCTCATTCACCTTTTCTTTGAAAGAGAGAGGAAGTATCTATAACTAAAGTTTCTATGTCTACAATAAGCTACTGACTAAAAGAAAAAAAAAATGAAATCCAAATCTGGAAGAACTGAACTGACCTTATAAATAAAGTAGATCCATTATACTTTGCATAACTTCATTCAAAATTCACAACACTTTTTTTTAAATAACACACAAATGCATGAAAGGAACAAAATGGTTATAACTTTTATAATACCAATCAAGTATGAAATCAAAAATAGTGAGCATATATGCATGATAGACATAGGTATTACAGTGGGATTATATATGGCATATTCAACAGTATCCCAACATTACATGATTTAAGGCACTCCGTTATAATACAATAAATAAAAACAACAATAATATGAAGTAGAATCAGTCTGACTGTTAGTAGTGGAGAACTCTTACTCGCACAACCCAGTGAGAATGAATAAATACTTCACAATTATGATTCACTTTTTGAATAAATAAATAAATAAATACACGATGGCTCTAATCTAGACAATAAGCACAACACAAATTAGTCTTTCAAGACACTTACAGGAAAGTAGTAACCTTGGTCTTTTTTGTTCGGAACTGGCCAGCAATTCAATCAGTTTTGAAGAGTTATCTGCAGCTTTAATTGAGAAACATAAAACATTTCAATTAAGCAGTGAGATAAAATGAGGCATTACAGATACTGTCCAATATAATTTCTTGTGCGTGTAAGGAATGTGTGCCGCATAAACATATCGTGGGTTACTCGTCTTTCTACATTCAATAGCATATCTGAAAATTTATCAGTTTTTCAGCAGCAGAGGACTTACTTCAATAGGATGAAATGGTTAATGATTATGGAATCATAAAATCAATTAGTAATGTGACAGCTAAGAATTCTCTTTATTTTAGATAAACTTTAAATTATTTGGTGTTTTATGGCCCAATAAAATACTGTTGGAAAGCTGTGTTAAACATCCTCAAGGCCAAAATCATAACAATGAACTTGATGGGCATAATGTTGTAAACATTAGGATTACTGGCCAATACAATAAACGTAAGACCAAAGTTTTCCTTAAAAGGGTCTGTTAAACATACATGAGAATGAAAGAATTTTCCAAGTTCTGTGCAACCTAAACTCCTAACATGAAATATAATGACATGAATTCCTAAACATTAATATGGGGAACTCTTTCACTTAGCTGTTATTTTCAAAATGCCATTTCCATATTGGACACAAGAGGTAAATGTGGTACAACCAGTTTATCATTATAAAACATATTTTTCACAAGGTGCAGTGCAGATCTAATGAATCCATTGAGCCACTGTTAACAGTGACTATATTATCATATCTTCTTTAATATTTATTTACTGCTTAGTGGCAAAGTCTCTCCTCCTATTAAACAGTGTTCTTCTGAAGTTATTTCCCTTTGTCACTCTGCCCGATCCCATTGGCTTTATTTAGTGAGGTGTTGCTACCCTGTGTGGTGTCCTTTATGGCTTTCTCAACAGCATCTGTCAAGGGCGGCTTGTCCTCTGCTTCTGCCTCTCTGTGGTAGAAGTAGTTGAAGTTGGAAACAATGACAGGAACAGGCAAGGCAATGGTCAGCACACCTGCAATGGCACACAAGGTGCCTACCATTTTTCCCCCCACAGTAATGGGGCACATGTCTCCATAGCCTACAGTGGTCATGGTAACAACAGCCCACCAGAAGCCATCAGGTATGCTGACAAACACTGTACTAGGCTCATCTACCTCAGCAAAGTATATAGCGCTAGAGAAGAGGATGACTCCAATAAAGAGGAAGAAGATCAGCAAACCAAGCTCGCGCATGCTAGCCTTCAGAGTCTGTCCCAGGATCTGGAGCCCTTTAGAGTGACGAGATAGTTTGAATATACGAAACACCCGCACCAAGCGGATGATACGCAGAATGGCCAAAGACATGTTCTGTCCTGAGCTTTCTTCTGGAGTCGTGGCCAATTCTGTAATCAAAGTGACAAAATAGGGGATGATGGATATGATGTCAATAATGTTCATGAGGTTGTGGAAAAACTCTCTTTTGCTAGGACAGACCACAAATCGCACACACAGCTCAAAGAAAAACCAACCTATGCAGGCAGTTTCAATGATGAAGAAAGGATCAGAGAAAGTTGTGGGTTTTACACCAGGTGGAATCATAGAACCTCTGGATTGGTTAAAAGGTTGTACTGCTGTGGGCACAACTGAATCAGCCTCATCTCTGAATTCTGGTAGTGTTTCCATACAGAAAATAATAATGGATATGACAATAACAAGGACAGACACCAGTGCTACACCTCGGGCTGCATTGGAGCTCTCTGGGTACTCAAACAACAGCCAGAATTGTCTATAAACATCATTACTAGGAAGTGGAATCTCAACATCTTTTAAGAAGCCTTCGTCTTCTCTGAACTGTTCCATAGCCTCGTTTCCAAGCTCATAAAACAGAATTTCATCTGCAAACACATCAAGGGGAACATTAGCTGGTCGTCTAACTTTACCTCCTGACTGGTAATAATATAAGATTCCATCAAAGCTGGGTCTGTTCCGATCAAAAAAGTACTCATTCCTCATTGGATCAAAGTATTCCATCCTCTTCAAAGGGTCCCCTAGAAGTGTCTCAGGAAACTGGTCCAGTGTTTTAAGCTGTGTCTCAAAACGAAGACCGGCAATGTTGATGATGACTTTCTGATCTCCATCATCCAAGCCTCGTTTATCAGCAAAGAGATCCTCACAGCACTCCTTAGCAAGCCGGTTGAAGATCATTTCACTTTCCTTGCTGCCCTCACTGCTTAGCAGCAGTTTAAAGTTTGAGATCATGCTAGCACAGCTGCTGCGCCCCTTTCTACTTGGAGTTGGCATCGTTGGGGACTGCGGTACTGTAAGTGTTTGTGTCTGCGGAATGGGTGAAGATGAGGTGGATTCCCAAATGCATGGGGGTACAGGGCTGCAGTGTGAAGGTGTAGGGGTTAGATCTGTGGCTCTTAGATGGTAGTTGCTGCTTGGGCTGTTGTGCTCTGGGGGCATGTCCACTGTAAGAGCTGTGGTCTCATCAGCATAGGTATCCACCTCATCTCCAAGGTTGCCATCAAGGTCATCCAGGCTCTCAAAGTCTACCAAGGCCACCTCCATGGCTTTGGTTCAGCCAGTGCAACACACAGACTGACAGATGGGAGGCTCACACACCAGAGTCAGCAGCAGCAGCAGCGTACCAGAACATTCAGTCTACAGCGAGACTGACAAGTAGGAAAGCTCCTTCAACTTGTTTTTTTAAAATCCAATTCCTACAGAGTTAAAGAGGAGAGAGAAAGATCGTCAGCATGTTTCTGTTAACTGTGCAGAGCTTACTCTAAGACAAGCATCAGGTGACAAGAATGTGACATCTGAAAGCACACAGCCTGTCATGGTAGTTTCTTGGAAAATTATTTGGAAACCAAAATCGAGGGACATAGTTTAAGATGAAAAGAAACAAAGGCATGTGGGAAGAAACTGGGTTATATACAGGCAAGGCAGCTGGAAGATGGACAAAAGAAAGAAAATATTATATTAGCTGATAATTTGACTCTTTGTGAGAGGAAAACAAAAAGTAGTAAATTCTTTGCTACTTGTTTCTGTTGCCTGTTATTGTGGAGTCACTCTGATGAGTCATGTAACTGTGAAAACAGCAGACATTAAACAAAACAGCAACTAGTATTTTGATGTAAGTGTAGCTACAGTAGGGCTTATTCCTTAGATGTTCAAGTATCTCTGACTGATCAAATCATTACCAAATTGTTGGCATCAACTTTATTACTATTACTTTAAGTAAGTAATACTATAACTTAGTATTAACTAGTGCATATACTGGACACCGAGACTGTTATTTGTTATTTTAACAGACAAGCATAATCACAAACATAGCACCTGCTCAAAGGAAAGGGATGAGAGCTGCACACCCTGTAATGACCCTGCGGGTTGTAGGAGGGGAGGATAGTCCAAGGTAACTGGGACTCTGCATACATTAGTGCATAATTAACTGACTGTGCAGTGATAGCATGAACCTAGTTTCTACCAGACACCAAGGCTCACATTTAAACTCCATTGTGCCATATATTTTGTCTCAGCTGTGAAACTGAGCTCTGTTCCAGTTTTGCTTTTTATATTTGTATTTACCTGAGTGTGTGTTTTCATCAGCATTTACATAGCATGAAATAGTAAGGTCATCCGTGAGAGGTGTATTTGTCTGAATGCATGCCTGTTGGTGTGCATGCGTGTGTGTGCTTGTACTTTATGTGTGTGTAACTGTGTGAGTGAGTGCTAAAGCCTGCAGATGTTTAATTAAAGACTCCAGAGATGAGTCACCACCTAAAACCAGTGCCAGTGATACCAATCCTCCTGGGAGACAAAAAGAAAGAGAGAGAGACAGAGAAAGAAACGAGAGAGGATAACGAGGATGATATGAAAATTATTGGGGAGACGGATGTGGGTGGATGGGATGAGGACAGCATTGCAAAAAAGGAAAGTGTCAATGAGACAGAATGGGACTTGATAGGTAGGTGGGTGGATGGATAGACAGGATGATGACAGAGGACCCCTGACAAAGAAAAGAGGGTGATTTATCAAGATCAGACAAAACATGTGAAGAAAAATGGGATAAAGGAAACACAAATGGTGACAGACTGTTTTCACAGGAAAAAAATGAAAAAAAAAAAAAGGATCAACAAGGCTTAAATAGTTCTATAGTATTTCAAAATATGTTAAAATCATGTGCTGAATCATGATATGAAAAATACATAAATACAAAATAAAAAATGTTAAATGATAAATATAATGGAAGTCTCATTTCCTCTTAAGCCTCCTGACTGGAACAAGGTCAGTTCCCCTAATCAGAACTTTCTAATGATCCTGAAACAGAATCTGAAACCAGGCTTGACTGTCAACTTGGTTTTAGATAAATACCTGGAAATCACGTACACAGAACTGCCAAACCAATTTACCAATATTTTCCCCAATAGACTCGATATGCTTTAAAGAGAAAGTGTTCATTTTTATTATTGCAAACTGAACTCTTAAATGACTCTTAAATGATTCTGAAAGTCAGCACTGATTAGAGGAATTTCCTTAGATTGGTATTCTGCTTATTCCTAAAGCAGAGTGGTATCTAACTGAAGACATATGGTATAATGTTAAATATATTTTAACAGCTGTAATGTCAAACTTGCTTCCCAGACCCTTTATGTTGAGCAAGAAAAAAAGTAATCAATAGCAACAATATTCCCAAACATGCTCATACATAGCATATCAAACAAGCAACAAACACTTTACCTTCCTTTGCAAGAGGTTTTTATACCATGAGCATCAAAGAATAAAAGCAGGAGTAGGAGAAAAGGGTCCTTCACAAGTCCTGCCCCTTTCCCAGCTTCTCACTTGGGATCAGAATGATCAGTCTCTCATGAACTCCTTTGGGTAACCTTATGCTAGAGTAGAAACTAGAGCTGAGGCAAAGGCTACATGCGTAACAATGCACACACACAAACACACGCAAGCAAGCATGCTCACAAGCCACAGAAAAACAAAGTAAAACAGTGGAAAGCAAACCCATTCTAAGGATTGTTGGTTATTGCGTGTGTGTGTGTGTGTGTGTGTGTGTGTGTGTGTGTGTGTGTGTGTGAGCGTGTGTGTGTGTGTGTGATGTGTGTGTGTGTGTGTCACAAAACAAATGTTATGCTCAGACTGTTTATTATTATCCTTGTGTACCAGCGTTAATTCAGTCTAACGAAAGCGCTCATTAGTTCTAATAAATCCTGTGACTTTGCCTTGTTCCACTGGAGCCTGACCTTTCTCCGTGCACTGCCCGTAAAATCTCCTGCTAGGATTTTCACTGTTTGATGCCTCCGTTAATTGGGAATGATTTGAGCTTTTTCTTCTGCTTTTGTCGCCAGTCGAATTCAGCATGGAGCTAATGGCAAATGTCACTGTGAATTGGCTCCTACATTAGTTGGGAGAGTGCGCAATTTTCTTTTTTTTTTTCTTCTCCCAAACGATATATGTGCATCACTAAAATGGACCTTTGGTATGCCATCGTCCTCATTAATGGGGGGCTTCCTTGAAAGGGAGCTAAGCAACAGTTGTGGACATCATGTGGAAGCATCAGAAACAACAGGATTATTTCAACCTCACTACCTCTTGTCATTAGCCTGTGCCCTCCACATCTTAAACAGCGCTAATGAACAACAACGATTTGCCAAGCAAAAAAATTGGCGAGCCAAAGATTAGAAAGACACAGGACGATCAGATCTAATTATGTTTGTACACCTCAAACAGCATGGCATTTGGCTGAAAGGTCAAGAGAAATCCCCAGCCTTAATCTACCAAACCTGTGCCTTCTAGCCCTTTTCTATATCGGCTAATAGCAGCTAGCAGTAAATGAAGCTGAAACTTAACTCCTGAGAGAGAGAGAGGCAAAACTTAGCCCAGAGCTTTCATCGAGAAAAGTTTGGTTCTACGATGAATGTACTTTGATTTGTAGGAAGTGATGTCATTCCCCTTTGGCAAAGGTATGTTTGTCTGTCTGTGAGCAAGATCAAGGAAAATCTTCTGAGTCAAGTTTCATGAAACTTGAAACATGAAATGTTGACTTTGGTAGAGGATTCTTCTAGTTTAGGGTTTGCAAAGTTTGGGGTTCAAATTCCCCAACTGGTTTTTGTCAGTCCTGTCAATTTCAATATATTGGTGAAGGTGTATGTGCAGCACAACATCAGGATGCACAACTGTGATAGTGCTGGTGGAATAAACATGGCAACGGGTGGCTAGTTTACCTAGCATGTTCAGACATTTGTCATTAATTGTTGTAATATGGTGCTTTGTTCTACAGTACCTCACATGGAGAATCATCAGTAAGAATCTCCATCAGTGTCTGTGTACAACCAAGCAGCAACCTCAGAGACAGAAACATTAAAATATACAACAGGAAAACACCAAAAACTGCAGTTCCTCTAATGACCACTTGAACTTTAAGACATGCTTACAACTTGGTACGCTGATGAATAGTTTCCTCTTTCACAGGGAAGGGGGTGAATTTTTTTGATAGCTCATTCATCTGGATACTGGAGTTAAAGGTGTGTAAAAGTGTCCTGACACCAGCAGCTGTAGCCACTCACTCTCTGCTGGGCCAAACCTCCACTAATTTGAGTCACTAAACTGGACATATTCAACAATTACACCTTTCAAGTTAATTATTTTCCATATTAAATTCCTCAGGTGACACACCACTAAACTAGCAAAATAAAAAAAAAAATAAAAAAATATGACTCAAGCACCAACATATCTGCCCAATCACTCAGCCCTATTCTAGGTCTTTTTTATGAACTTAGTCCTACATGTGTATGACACGCTACAGTCATCAAGCTAAATAGATTGGACATGCCTTTTCTAACATGAATGTAAAATACATTTATCTTATTGAGAAATCACACAAGCTAGATTCAACACTGAACCCCACTTTCACCGAGAAACTCTTGTCCTCACATGGCAGACTTCTAACTTTATTCGTCAGCTCAGCCAAATAATGTGCTTATGTCCTTATCTGTATACTCACTTACTCGCTCAAATTGTATTTTGTTAACAAACATGAAAAATAGCAGGCGTCAGATTGAAGCCATTCATTGACACGCGCACCCTTGAGACTGTGTCCTCTCAGCTGATATTGCCTTCCATCCCAGCGGATCTATTTGGAGATTGAGGACAGGGACGGGCCATTTTGAAAATGCTATATTCACCCATCATGTGCTAAAAACATAGTCTGTCATAAAACTGATTATATTTTTGCTGTTAATGTGCATTGTGGGGAGAAAAAGGATGGCAGCTAGGGAGATGGAGGGGATGAGGAGGGAATGATAGGGAGAACCTTGATTAAAGTAAGATGCATGCGCCTCTATGAATCAGAAAATATAAATCACGAGTCAATGTAGCAGTTTGAATCTCAGCAAGCAGCAAGTAAACAGCCCATTAGATTTAACTGAGCATCATCACGCTCCAAACTCCCTCTCTTCGCTCACTTTTTGTAAAAGCTTTCTTTTCCGCGCCTCGTGATTCCTTAATGCTTCAGCAAACTGACTTTCTGCTTGACTTCAATAAATATGTAACACTAAATATGTTGCAGTATACATCCTCGAGTTTCCTCGGGGAGAGAAAAAATGTGTTTGTCGGCATTGTAAATAACTGCAGTCTGACAAACTGTGCTGTGACCGAGTTCCTCTCTACGTTGGGTGTCTCTTTGGTGCCTTGTCTCCTATAGCATGATTCACCAGAGCAATAACGGGGCACTTAGGCGTGCTCTGGTTTCTGCTTTTGCCCGCATCATCATCATCGTGGATGGACTTTGTCGTTTCCACTGCACATTGAGCATTAGGGCAGCAAAGGTCCGTTTCAGGCACAGCAGCAGCTGGACGATAGCAGATGCACTTCTCCGAAAAGAGAAGCAAGCGTAAGACGTGTGGCAGAAATATGGGGGAATGGGGCAAGAACACATCATCAGGGCGCGGCTCATCTCTGCTGCTTGTCTTGTCTCATCGAGCGTATGTGCCATCCTTTGCTTCTTACAGGCAGCAGCTGAGCCAGTCGCACTGGGGTCTGTGCACTCCCCACTCCACTCAGCCTGGCGTCCGCCAGCTCGGGGGCTGACATTTCCAGAGGTGCTAAGTCACTCAGCATCTTGTTACTCCCTCTGACAAGTCGAGCTGCATCATAGCGAGTGCCAGTGGACTTGAGCTGAGGCCAGGAGGAGAGGCCTCTTTCACACAAGTCACTGATCTTCCCTGCTGGAGGTGCTGAGATCTCAAGGTGTTTACAGAAGATCGGGCGAGGTGTCAATCATGCTTTTGGCCTGGCACGCTACCCCTGGTGCCAGTCAGGTGTGAGGAGTGGTGTGAGGTCGAGGCGGGGGATTGGTTGATGGAAGGGAAGGGCATCACAGTGACAGCTCCGCGGTGTCAGCGGTCAGATTGCCCAAAACCAAACTTCATGGCTGATTTTCTTGGGTGCAGTGGTCGAGAGTGACACAAGTTCCCCACCCGGAGGTAAAAATAGAAGCTTGATTCACTTGTCATTTTGCACCGAGTGCAGTCGCAACACACCATGAAGGAGTCCGGGATCATCTGCTCATTCGGCTTGTCAGCTGGAGAGTTATTGGAGGGTTTAGAGAAAAGGTCACTCTACTGCTGAACTGACTGTTCACTCTTTCAGTAAAGGAGAGATGTACAGAGGAGGAGTAATTAGGCCATGGGTCGGCTACACTACAGCTGCAATTTCCACTCATTTTCCCTGAAAAATGACTTTGAAGCTCATGTTTAACTTATTTTTACAGCCATCTAACAATATGTAGAGGAGCTGTCAGGTGGAAAAAAATCGTGTAGTTCAGTTTTAAAGACTGAACTATCTTTACTTATGCAGGAAAGATGTTTAATAAATTGATAGATATTGCCTCAGGGAAACTTAATATGTATTCAAGCTCTTTTACAGAAAAAAACACACCAAATCCCCCCAGTTTTTAAAAATTTCAGATTAAATCTTTCAGTCTTTTTCAAACTAGTCAACTTCATTCATTGCGGTGTTTCACTACACTGGAGACACAATCCGAGCGAAATGATGTAGTCTCCTGCTTCGACTCAAATGTTTGAGCAAAGCAACTCAACAGATGTAATTTGATGGCCCCATTTTTAATTCCTTTGAAGTCTCTCAGACAACGAGGGGAGGCAGAGAACCACCTTTCTATTATGCATGTGTTGCCATTACCCAGTGAAGAGTTTGGCCTGACAAGGTGGCGTATCCCATCATGAATTAATCACCCTGCACTATTCATCAGAGGTGACTTTGAAATTTTGAGCAGTTTTAAATCACAGACTGATTTTTTGGGAGATATAATTTATTCAACTTGAGGTTTATACAGTGCATAATCAGCCATGCCTTGGTATCTAATTGCCAGTATGTACCTCTGAAGGATTCAATACACTGCACAATGATTAAGAGGAAAAAAGAAGGACTTTTCAAAAGAGTAGGAAGACAAATGAAAATGTCCATTTACAGTCTCCTCTGAATTTATTGAGTGGGTTCTGAGTGTTTAACTTTCATTCTGATAATGGTAGCGGTATTTTGCAGATTACTTTATGCCAGTGTTCTTTTTACTGAAACCAATGGCTGCGCAACACAAGTGAGGCCTGTCTGATAAGCCTTGCTCTCAAATTAATCTACTGGAAAAGAGGAATATTTGACTATCAGCTCTAATTGTAACATGTTTCACAAGGCTGATAGTAGTGCATGTGGTGTGGACTGCTAATTAAGACAGCAGACAAAAGGAGCATGCAAAATATAAAGAAATGCATGGACAGAAAGGAATATAGAAATGATGCACAGAAGAAGAGGAAATTATAGGTGCTGAATGGATTTAAAAAGGACAAATACTGACTGTGCTGTATGTGTCATACCTAAAGGATTATACCTATTATGATTCTATCTGGCTATAAATGTTTCCCTTGGTTAGACCTTGGTTGTCTTACCATTTTTAACCATGTGAATCTTTTGTTTATTTTGTGTGCGTGTGCCCTGAGGCTTAATAAATTTTAAATGTTTGGTCATTTGAACTTACATTAAGTCCTTCAACTAAGCGATCATGTCAGGCATTTGTTCCTATCATTGAAAACATGTCCAAGCATTCCAGAAATAACAGACAGGCTTCCATTTTAACAGACCAAGAAAATCCACATTTAAAGGCAGCTGAGGTCGAGTTAACAGTTTCAGTTTTCACAAAACTTTATTCAGTTCAATTTTATATAGCACCTTTTCACAACAAGAGTCTTCTCGGGATTTCTTTTTACTGCAAGGTAAAAGATGCTACGATATTAGAGAGAGAACCCCAATTATCAGATGACCTTTTATGAGGGTTACTACAGGACGATGGGGGAGCCATCTACTAAAACTGAAAGACAAAACACAAACTGTGGGAGAGAGTAGACAAAAGTTAATAACATGCAGTAGTGACACATAAACAAAGCGAAGAGGGGAGTGGAAAAGTCCTCATTGCATCATGGGAAATCCCTCAACTCCTCGTTAATGCAAATATCTAATCAGCTAATCACATGGCAGCAGCTCACTGCATTTAGGCATGTAGACATGGTCAAGATGACCTACTGAAGGTCAAACTGAGAAAACTGACTTTGAACATGGCACGGTTGTTGTTGCCAGATGGGCTGCTCTGAGTGTTTCAGAAACTGATCTGCTGCTACTCTACTGGGATTTTCCCATACAAGCATCTTTAGGGATTTCAGAGAATTGTCAAAAAAAGAGAAGATATCCAGTGATTTGCAGTTTTCTGGGCAAAAATGTCTTGTTGATATCACAGGTCAGAGGCCAGACTGCTTCAAGGTGATAGGAAGACAGCAGTAACTCAAAAAACCCTTGTTTGAGCAGAGGTATGCAGAAAAGCATCTCTGAATGCACAACACATTGAACCTTGAAGCAGATGGACTACAGCAGCAGAAGACCACAAGGGTTGCTCCTGTCAAGTAAGACCAAGAAACTGAGGCTGCAATTCGCACAGGCTCATCAAAATTGGAGAATAGAAGATTGGAAAAACGTTGCCTGGTCTGATACTCATGATTTCTGCTGTGACATTCAGATGGTAGGGTCAGAATTTGGTGTAAACAACATGAAAGCATGGCTCCATAATGCCTTGTATCAACAGTTCTGGCTGCTGGTGGTGATGTAATGATGCAAGATGTACTGAATGAAGTCGCCGTGAGTGTATATTCCCAGTACAAAGTGTCTGTCATCCACAGGGCCCAAGGGTGTTTATTTTGACCTCATTGTGTTGCTGACTAAATTTTGTCCCTCCCCCCTCAGGCTTTAAGGGTTAAAAAAAAAAGTCTTTAGTGTGCTCAGTGAATATTGTTTGAAAAACTTTATTGAGGGAAAGTTTTGACACTAGCAAGTTCTTCATCAGGTTGTCCCCATAGTATTTAGTGTGTAGACTACTGCTGCTGCTTTTTTTGTATATAAAAGAAATCATATTGAACATTCACTTCGCAGTGCTTAAAAAAAAATTATGTACAAAAAGGGGGAAAAAGCACTAATATCCTGCTAAAATGGGGACTTACACAAAAAATGCAACATACTATCAAAAACAGATTATTGGCAATTTCTCAGACTGACAGACTATTAGCTGAGTGAAGTTTGAACTTGGAAGAACATGGACCTCTCCTATGCTCGTATGTAGATCCGTGTGCAGATCACATCATCAGCTCCAAAGATCTGAAACAAGATTTGGGGAAAAAAAAAAAAAGTTATCACTTCATTAGCAGTATTGTCTTTTTGCTATTTTTCACTAATGTTTATTTATATAATAGTAATTACTTTATAATATTATAAAGAAATATATAGTAATATTAATTTCTAAATTTGAGGACACACAGAGCCATGTTAAGACCATCAAAAGTCCATCAAAATGAAACCACATCTTTCAGCTCTTCTCTAATACACTGCTTTTTACAGCCAGCCTATCATCTAAAAACCAGGTAAATAAAACCTTACCATCACCTTCTTTAAAATTGTTTAACAAAAACTTTATATTTAGTCTTTTTTTTTTTTTTTGTTAACCAAACAATATAAATGAAAGTGCAGGGTGACCGGACAAGAACGTCAAGTTTCTCTACCAGTGTACCTCATTCCTCAAAATGGGTTTTACTGGAAAGAACAAAGCCTGTTTTCTAATGAATGTAAGCTAATGTTGGGCAGGTGTAAGTCGCTTCAGTGAAGTTTGATTTTTACTCTTAGCCACATATTGTGTAGTAACTTTTATTTTATCGTGATTCAAAGTGCTGATCCTCTGCAGCACATTTTTTTTAATTTGATGTTTTGCTAAAAGAAACAGATGTACAAAAACTGATATCAGAATGGGGGGTGGGTGTTGGGAAGGTTGATATTGGTTGAAGGGGTGTGTGTGACAAAGCCCAATGATTTATGGGAGTCCCTGGGGCATAGCATTATGGCCAACTGCAGCGCTACACATCATCAATATCCCAGGCAAAGCTGTGTGGCAAGACAGGGAAGAAGCACAGAGCTGTGAAAAATTGAGCTGAGGCGACTCCATCTGGCACGTGGCGTGATGCCGAGGGAGATATTAACTGGAGGTAACACCGGGGTTCATTTGCACTTCTCCAGAGTGATCAATGAGGCCAATTAACCTACATGAGGACACATACAGATCTGGACCCCAAGACAGCCTCGCAATTTCTCCCAGCTCCGGAACCATCATAAAGGAGTCGATGCAAGACTCGATTCGTCTTTTTGAATCAATATTTATTGGCTTTGAAATGAAAAAGGACATACGTAAGGTTCCTCACATGCACCAGTAAAAGTCCTTTTTCATTTTTAAGCATTTATCCCCTTCTCCATTTTACAGCAGACTGCCCTGATTATCATTATAGTCCACACATATTAGATGAAAGTAAATGCAGTGAGCCACCACATGGAGTCTTCATTAAGCTCCACTTTCATCCATCTCTCCCTGAGAGCCTCATTTCCTCATCTGCTGCCCAGTGCCTCAAGTCAACCTCGTGTATGTTTTTTTCTTTTTCTGTTTGGGTTTTTTGTGTTTACACTAAACAATCAATCCTCTGTGAGCAAAGGAGTGTGAAGTAGAAGATAGGATGTGGTTGCTTTTAGTTGTCCACAGAAATGAGCATCATGTTTACTGATAGCCTGCAGGGAAGGGTTTACACCATTCCACTTGTTTAAAAAAAAGCTGCGGGTGTTCCTATATTAATTATATTTTCAGCAAGTTTAACAGGGGTTTAATCAGTGAATAAACAGGCATGAAGGATAAAACATTTTAAATGTCCAACATTTTAACATTTGCACTTTTAGTTCGACTTGGTTCCTTTAAGCTGATATCTGTCCAGTTCTGCTAGTTTGCACAGGAATCTCTGATCTGAGCTGAATGGCAATGATCCTTACTGTAAGTTCTTAAGTTTCCCTACTGTTGCTGTTGTGTCACATTCAGTCTTTGTAGCTTCTGAGAATTTAGCCCTAACTTCCAAGTGATGTTTTTTTTTTACATTATTATGTATTGTGTATTATTGTGAAGTAGCAAGGGCTCTCTACCCTCAGACCAGAACTGCAACAAATTATTTTCATGTCCTATTAATCTACATCTCATTGATGTGACGTCTTCAAATCTCTTTCTGTCTGGCAAACAGTCCAAAAGTCACAGAGAATTAATGTTGACACAAAAGTAAATATTCACATTAAAGAAGCTGGAGCCACCAGATGTAAGGACAATTTATCTGAAAGAAATGACAGCCTCATGGGGCAAAGCCAAAATATAGTGTTTTTGCTTGAAACTCATTGATTTCTTGACTAAACAGTCCTCTGGAGCTGTATCCCAGACTGCTGGCCCTTAAGGAAATTACGTGACTCTGCAAAGCAGAGCCTGGATTGTTTCATAATTATTTAAAGAGGCTCTGAAGGCTGTTTTACAGCAGTTATACTGAATTTAGTGCCATTGATGCTGTATTTGTCTTTATCATTCCCTTTAACATACCTAGAAATATACACACCTTTAAAGGTGTGTATATTTCTAGGCTTCTGGAGTTGCTATCCTCATATTCTGTCTGTCGCTCTCAAATAATGAGGTCAGTGTATGTATAAGTAATCCCTGAGATCCCAAAGCTGTAGCTTTAGTCCTAACAAATCTATTCATGATACATTGACACTCAGTATAATTGAGAGAGCATACCTTATATGGACAATTCTCCCTGTATTCACATTGTAGATTTATCTTTAATGTTTCTCAAGGTGATGACTGTGTGGATACAGCCACTGAGCTCAGCCCCCAGTTCATATTGTAGATTTTACTTTACAGTCTGTATTATTTCTCATTATTATCTGCTCCAACATCAAATCTTCAAATCTAAACAATCCATTAGCTGAGATGAAATATGTAGGTGTTTTGCTTAAGTTACAGACAGCAGGGAATCTCTCTGATCTCTCCCCTCTCACCGGTATCACACTTAAAGTCATGATCTTTTCTTTGAAAAATCACATTTTTCTCCAGTGATTCATTCCCACATTTTATTACAGTCCATCAATCCAACATAGACAGACATGCACACCCTCATCTTGAATAAAAACAGACTTGGTCCGTTCAAAGCTTTTGTTTTACATTTGAAAACCTGCATTCAATCCAAATAGCAGCCCCTCTCAAAGGTTTTCATGATTGCCTGTCTGCAGAGTCACAGTCAGTAAAGAGGAGCTCTCCATCAAAGCCAAACTGGACACAGCTTTGTTGTCCATCTGGCCAACAAACCCCAGGACCAGATGTTTACAGGAAAAGTGCTTTGTGTTAGTGATTTTAAATTGCCAGGAACTGGAGAGAGAAGTGTTTCTGATGGAATGCAACAAGGAACGTATGGCAGTGAAATCTTAATTTGCCCCTTTGAAATCTACAGTAAGTTTTCCTGTGGGTCCCCTGAATTGCTTCAGACTCTAACAAACGACTGTTTTCTTTGTGTACATGAAGCCAACTAGAGAATATCAATCTGAAAGGAACAAGAAAAAAATATTTAGATTTTACACAAACTTTCTTTGGATGGCTTTTGTTTTGTTCTTGATGCACATACAAGGAAAGCATCAGTAATGCATCATGATAACGTGATGTCTCAAAGACACACCCTTCTAAAGAGAAAATGAGGAATGGATGGTTTGCTCTCAAGTGACCATGGGAGCTTAAAAACATTTCCCATGAACTACACAGTATTTTAGAAAATTATTGGGCAGATATTTTAACATTTGCACATCTGGTGTCACCACCCATATATGAACTTCTTGACCATCTGCCCGGTTTGGGCTTCTGCTTCTGCTCTGTTTTTCTGTGGAAAATTAACTTAAATTGCTTTCTTTCTGAGAGCTGAATGAAAAGATTAATAAAATTGTTAGCTATATATACTGATTTTCTGATAGTTCAGACTATGCAGTCCTGTAAAAAACTAACTACACCCCATGTAGTGGGTTAGTTTTAGCAAGAATAATTTGAAGTAATCATTTTCTGACTTTATCAGTCTCTCACATTGCTGTGGAGGAATTTTGGCCCACTCTTCTTTACAATGTTGCTTCAGTCCATTGAGATTTGGGGGCATTTATTTATGCACAGCTCTCTTAAGACCCTGGCACAGCATTTCAATCAGGTTGCGGTCTGGACTTTGGCTGGGTCATTGCAACACCTTGAAATTGCTGGGATGTCCACTCCTGGGAAAATTTTGGCATTGTGTTAACACACACCTGAATGCTCCAGACCAGTAAACTGCCAAAACGTCTGCTTTTATAGAGGTGCTCACACTGGTTGATGATCAATTAATGTAAGTGCATTTCATTAGAAGCATCTGGCTGCTACTTCCCCTCTTAATTCCTATGGAAGCAGTAAGTGTGTACCTAGTTTTTCACAACTGCATTTTTATGTATAGTCTGTGATGTAGATAAGTATTAACCTTCTAACGCTTGTCAAGAAACTCTCAGAATGGTAAACTATTCCTTTAAGAAAAGGCTTTGCGGAAATATCAGAACTGTGGTTTGATTTTTTTATAATGTGCCCATGTGAATAAAGACCTCCAAATCTGACACCTCATCCCACATTGCAATACATCCAAACATCTGTTCATTAATATGCTGAGAGATTTGAGAGTCCAGTGTTGATAATCCTTCTTCAGACTGAAAGTTTGGGAGCATTTGGGAGCCACAATTTCATAAAAATAAACTTTTCTTCTACAAAGAAAAACAAACGTGATGATCTTAAGAAGACAAATGCCCATAGCATAATCCATTCCTTATATACTACAGCTGCACACACTCTTCTATCTGTCACCATATTTTTAGTTAGAGTATAGACTTAAAAAGAAGGAAAAATTGCTCACCAGTATGAGTTCATCCCCTTTGAGTTCTCGGCTCCAGAAGGTCTTCGGGCCGTTCCCGCTCAGGAGAGTCTGTTTGCAGTAAATCTTGTTTTCTGTTTCCCAAGTGGCCAAACTCTGTCGAAAAGCATTGTTTTAATGAGCTTTCCTGTATTTTATCACTGGCTTCACCTGGCTGATAGCACAGATGTGAGGGCTGTTTATCTCTGTGTCGTGTCACACCAGTGTCTTTTGCATTTTTTAGCCATTTTTTTACTACTTCCTGCCACTTTTAAAGCATTGCAGCTTATAGTTTTTTAGTTTTTTCCCAGCATCCATAGTTTCACTATGGATTAGTATTCAGAGAGAGAGAGAGTTAAAATTTTGACTGGTTAACTCTCTTACCTTACACTTTCTACCATCCACAGTCTCCTCATTAAACTCCTCGCCAATGCAGAAGTTGATCTCTGTGGTGCGCACCGTGGTTGAAGTCTTGATGTAGAAGTGCTCTCCGTTCTGTCTTATTTCCACATGGGGCTTGGATGCGGCTGCCACTGCTACCTTCCTCAGCATGGCATTTACACCTGAAAGGACACACCAATTTCCCAATGAGACTCTTTCTTATAACTGAAGAAATCTCAGTACTTCTGACTCCCCTATCTCAACAGCCAATTATACAATCCACTCCCAACTTGGCAGGCTGGGAGCCAAGGAAGTGCAGGATCAGGTTGGTGATGTTTGGATGAGAGGTTCTCATATTTGTGCTAAAATGTTTTTTTGCTGCCTGCTCCACTCTGTGTGTAGGGGGAGGGGCACACATACACGCACAGGCTGTTTGGTTGGCTATCTTTGTGAGAACCTTCACTGACATCACTAACACCTGACATGGTCTTTGTATGAATTCTGGTTCTGTTGTTTTTTTCTTTCTTTTTATCTTCCATTGTGTTTTTGATTGTTACTTCTTGTATTATTTATTTATTTATTTATTGCAATCCTCGGTTTTTGCTTTGCTGAGGTTTTTTTTTGCTTTGTTTTATATACTTACTGTGTTCCCGTGTCTGCCTCTCACTGTCTGTGTGAGTTTGGCCAAGGTCAGTCTTTCACTTTACTTTGTTTTTATTTTGTAGTTTAGATCCTCCAGTTATTTTCTGTGATTTTATTTCCCTCCTTTGTTCTTTTCCCACCTTTGTTTGTGTCTGATTAAGTTAACCTTCCCTTTTTACCTTTCCCTCCTTTTGTTTATTTAGTCTGTGTATCTAGTCCGTCTTTGCTCTCAGTCTCCATCAGGTTTTCATTGCATACCCCATGTTTTCTCTTGGTGTCATTGTGTGTTTTGGGATTTATCTTATTTGCCCATTTGAGGTTTATTTTGTTTCTTTTCTTTTCTTTTCTTTTCTTTTGTTATTTCCTTTCCTGCCTTTGTTGTCCACCAATTTGTATAACCTGGTTTTCAACGTAACATTTCCAGGTCTTTTACCCTCTAAATTCAACCATCAAACCTAAATGCCACGCCCTTACCATGACCCTAACCTAATTTTATTTTTAACCCTAAAACCAAGTTTTAACCCTCAAACAGGCCTTGGAACGGGAGTTTATAAAGAGAATCAGGGAAAAAGTTGTCTTTTACAGAATCACTCATCACACCAATGGTCTAAAACTCTACCTGGTTCTAACTGGTTGTAATTTGTTTTAGGTTTTTATTTATAGCTGTCCTCTTTAAAACAAAGGTGACTGTAGCATGATTGTATCTACAAATACATTACAATACGTTACACTCTCTCTGCATAAGCATAATATATACTAGTGTCATTCTGTGAGAGCAAGCAAGGCTAGCACTGCTTGCCCAGTGGAATCTAAAAATAGACATCAATTAAAACTAAATTGAAACTGTCTCTGTCCTTGTATCTCTACTTCATTGTCTCTGCTTGCCTTTCTGTAGAAGTCACCACATGCCACTGGTATACACATATATTAAATGGTGCTAATGAGTCGTGAGAGAAGTAAATGAATACATTTCACATATCTACTTCAAGCTTCTCACTACTTTCTCTATATTCTATTGTCTGGCATTGACTTGTCACCTTACATTTTTTCTGTTTCCCTCTAGGGCCAAGAGGATGGTAAAAAAGATCTGAGGTCATGTTTCAAGGTAAAGGTAGAAGATGCCTTTCCACTTATCTCAGTCAAATGAAAAGACATCACCTTTTAGCTGTCAGGAAATATTTTAGAGTCTAAACTTGTTGGTTTAATTATTTAAAAATAGAAGCCTCTAGCAGCTACAACTGAGATTTTTATCAGCAGATGTTGCAAATATGGAGAGTGCAGTGACAAGGTGATGAGATGGAGGAATACTGATGTCTTTTGGTTTGTTTAGCTCTCCTCCAAATGAGTGGAAAAACTATTAACCCTCTCTGTCACGGTGCAAACAATTAGATGACAGAATACTTCAGTCTGTTTCCACTTAAGTACACCACTAGTGCTTAAGTACAAAAAGGCGAGGTAGTTCTTTCAGTGTTAAATTTGTCTCCTGTCACCATATTTTCTTATGAAAAAAATAAACCACAACAACAAAAAAAAAAAAACCTGCTATAACTGAGCTAAAATTAGAGCTATGTGGATTGGCAGATGTCCTATATTTTTATGAATTTAAGCAGTCTTTTGTTACAGCCTATGTTTATAGTCTCTAGTTGTAGTCTTGAGCTTTTTTTGTTTTTACATTTAAAAATCACGCAAAAAATATTCACTCATCATGATTTAACTTGCATGCATTTCAAAATAATACCTTTCAATTAACCTGGATCTACAGTAATAACAGACAATAGGCCACTGACCAGAATACTGAATTCATTTTCAGTTATGTTTGAAAAACCCTTTGAACAAAGTCACACCTTCAGGTAAGAAAGAGTAATTTGTCCTCACCCAGAGCTTTGAGAAGCTCGTCGAAATTCTCGCTGCTTTTCATTTTCCAGGTGCCTGTGAAATTCTGCATTTTTCTTGTGCAGTTTTGATTGTGTGTCAGCTGAACGCCTCCTTTCTTCTGTCTCCTCTGCTGCCTTTCTTCAGGCTTTCTCTCTCTGTTTCTCTCCGTCGGTCCCTGTGCTCCCTCCCTTTCTCCTCCCTATGTGTAATGATCCCACATGGCAGACCAAACCCCTTCGACCTCTGCCTCCTCTCCCCCTCAACAGACACATTTATACACCTTCACACACACACACATCCTTGATGGTTTGTTCTGATTAGACAATTCTTTTCATGACCTTAAACTGCTGTTTAGTTGGAAGGTTTTTAGGTCTTTTAGGTTTTTAGGTCTCCTCTGCAGTGGAAATACATTAAAAATTTATCAGAGCTGAATAAACAAAGAGTGCTATCATAAACCTCATGTATTTAGCCCAAATAGTTTAATAGCAAGTCCAATTTTAAAGGATAGGTTTGAAGTAGCAAAAATTATGTTTTTGTTTTGTTTCTTACTGTTTCTTATTGGGGGGGGTTTCCACTTCTACAGAGATCAATGTGGTGCAATAGCATCAGACAAATCCAGAAAGCTCTTTGGTAAAAACTAGTTACAATACAATAAAAACTGTCCACAGTATTTGTGAAGACACTGTTTCCCAAATTTTTAACTACCATGAGGAGATCCCTTACTAAAGATGTTTTCAGTGCATGTATACGGGTGACAGCTGAAGTTAACATGAGGCTGCAGCAGTGCGAGTCTCACTCAGGCTGACCCACCTGATTGAATTAGGACCACCATCTCATGCGTGACATCTCTTTTATTAGGCTGCAAAGGAATCACATTACAGATCATGCCAAGGCCACTATGACGAAGAGACGAGAAACAATTACAGCAACCAAAAACAGCCTTCTAAAGATGAAATATTCATCCAGGCACACAATGAACACATCATCATCTCATCATTTCACTGATATTGAAGATGAGACATCTACATAAAACTCCTTTGTAATCACTATTTGCCCATTTTTCACATATCTAAAGAATACGCAACATTTTTGTGTAATCTTCTTTTCAATACCATGCTCATGTTGATGCTTTCAGTGCGTCTGTGCCTTCAATCTCACACACACCCTCACACAGCTACCACCAATACATCCCATGAGAATGAGGGGCCCTCCCTTTAACCCTGGCCAAGTCAGATTTGTTCTCCGTCTGACGGCCCCTCATCAATCTTTTTGACAAAATGCCTCCCAGACATGGCTTGATAATTAATGTATAGCGCAGAACAGGGAGCACTCTGTCATCCCACCAGGAAGTGTCAGCTCAAAGGAGGCCTCTGCCGTCTTCACTAGGCCTCCTTGTTTGTTTCATTCATCAGTAGATTTGTCCGTTGGTGTCTGGGTGGTTTTATTTTCAAAAGGGAAAGTGAACGTTTTGTTTGGCATAGAGAGACAGTTGGAGGATGTGTGACAGGTTTAGAGGGAAGAGTGTGCGCTGTAAGAGCGTTGCCTTTTGCCATCTGTTGTCCAGCTCATGCAAATTTAGCTTTTTAACATGCGTGTCAGTTGCATTGGTGCTTTAATTGGTTTAATCGGCTTTTAAAGGGTCAAGATTTTTCACTCATATAGGTGTTTAGTGACCTTTCTGAAGAAATGAGAACTTGTGAATGTACAGTAACACTTTTTTATTATCATAAAAAGGATGGAAGTCTTCACACTAAAATATTTGCATAGCCATTCTACCAGGAATAACACCATTTAAGCCCAGTGGACTTCCCTCTGTAGATCCTTTCATCTCATTATCTAACATAATGAGATATGACCTTTGGTGCCAGAGCGTCACCTTGGATAAGATCTATGGATGCCCTACGGTTAGGAGAACATCAAGGAAACACATTAACTTCAACAAAATCACATTCTCCCCTCAGACCCTCTTATCTGCACAATGAACTCCCTGAGGATAGTACACAGGAATGCACAATATTGACATATTTTTCTAAATACTGCAGTATTTAACATTACAGAAAGCCTGTTTCTGCACACATGCAGTTAAATTTAAATATATAATATTCCTGTATTTAAAATATTCTGTAAAAACCCTTATTTACAAATACAAAATCAAATATACTTTGTCTGTATCTAAAATTTTAAAAAGTGCCAATACAACAAATGTGCATTAAATTCAGTTGCAACTGGTGTTGCTCAGATACTGAGTTTCCTGAATGAAACAAAGAGGGAAACATACAGATAAGTCCACAAGTGTTAGGATGAGGCACAAATTTCATAATTTTGGCTCTGTACACTACAACAATCGATTGAAGATTAACAAATGCAGTGGAAACGTTCCGCATTAATTCAAGGGTTTAAACAAAAGTGTTGCATTTTGTTGTTTGCACTGTGATGGTTTGGAGCTGCTTTGGTGACGGTAAGGTGAGACAAAAAGGGATCTTGAACAAGGAAGGCTGTCACTCAATTTTGCAATACTGTGCCATGTCTTGTGGATGCTGCTTGATTGGTGCCCTGTTCCTCCTGCAACAGCACTATAATCCAAAGTACAGCTCAGACCTGTGCAAGAACTCTTTAGAGCAGTAGTTGTCACAGGTGCTGAGTCTCACTCCTATTGAGCTGTTGTGGAAACAGCTTAAAAAGTGGCCATCACTTGTTGTAGCTTCTCACCCTCATTATCAAGTACATTTCATGACAAATGCTCACAGACACTCATGTTCTTTCTCTTTCTCACACACACAGACCACAACTAAATTGTATTTTTGTTTGTGTATCCACTTCTGTTTGTTCATCAGTGTTTTTTTGTTACAGATGCAGCAGTTGGAGATCCAGTGAGTCGTTTGCGCTGTCCTCTTTAGTCACCCTTGACTTAAGCTCTGGCTTAACAACCACACAAATAATAATGTGAATAATAAAATAAAATTAAAAAAAACTAACAAGAGGAGCATATAGAGAGTCTATAACATTCCTCTTGGCAAAGCAAATGTATTTGGCACAACAAAGAATTCAGAGCATGATTCTGCTTACTAAAACTGCTAGACAGGACAGGTTAAAAAAAAAAAAAAAAAAGGACACAAAACACAG
>VUQS01044230.1:0-10667 GCA_015108495.1 Heterochromis multidens
TGCCGTCTCTCCTAACAAGACCAGGTTTTCCCCAGAAAGTTTTCCAATTATCTATAAAGCCCACATCGTTTTTTGGACACCACTCAGACAGCCAGCAATTTAAGGAGAACATGCGGCTAAACATGTCACTCCTGGTCTGATTGGGGAGGGGACCAGAGAAAACTACAGAGTCCGACATTGTTTTGGCAAAGTTACACAGCTGAAACATTTCCAGACCTAATTTGATTCTTACTGAGAAGAAAATGCAGACAGAAAAATGTATTCACTGCAATTCTGGAGGAATTAGGATTTCTTCAGGTACTGCAGCTTTTGGCCCAGTTTTGAAGGCCAGAGGTTGATGCTTTCTTTTTATAGTGAAACCCCAACTCAACTCACTGTTTCCCATCTTGCTCCGTTTTGGAGGTCACCAGATGAAAGTGGAAGCTGCTATGACAGTGATGAGGACTGATGTCTGAGCAGCAGAGGAGTCAGATTCGATAAACACTGAGTAACTGCTTAAAGTGGTTTGTGGGGCAGTTAAGCAGCTCTCTGATGTTTCTCTGCAGGAAAGACAAACCTCCTTTGATCCTGCTCTGAAGCAAAACCTCACGCTGCGTCCTGTAGCAGCTCTAACGCAGGATACATCACTTAGGCGTCAGAATCATTTGGATTTAATGCTCATTAAAATGTTGCACACTCGCTCTGAGACGAGAGTATGAATTTGTCTCCAGCTCAGTCAAAGTCTGAGTGAATCAGAAAGTTCAGTTCAAACACAGAAATGCAGTTTCATTAAAGACAAAAATCAGCAGAATACATTAAAGAGAAGTTAGTATCGTATCGGCAGCAGAGCCATCAGTGATCAGATTATGATTAAGTTATTTTAAAGCTCAATCGACTGATTATTCCAGCTCTAATTCAATATTTAACATCCAGAGAATTCACCGTGCTGCTGATCTCCATCGATCAATGAACATGTTCAGGTTTCCATTCGCTGAGCAGCTCTGTGGATAAACATAGAATCTGAATATGAAATAAACATAAATCTATATTCAGTGTGATAAAGGTCTCACAATGAGGCAAAGGTTCATTTATATTTGCTAAGATAAGATGTAAACTCATACATTCATGACAGAAATGACCTGTGGAGGGCAGCAGTTAAATCTCATTAAACCACCTTAACGTGTTCTCACAGTTTGACGGTCTGGATCTCGTTAGTATCAGATCCAGAGAGTTTTTACAGGGTTAGCATACACAACGTCCCAACCTTCACCTTTTCTTCTTTCTTTTCTCTCTGATCCCAAACCGCTGCTCAGCTGTAAATGCTTCCAGAACCCGCTCTGATCAGATCACTGGATCACTCTCCTGTCCTCAGATCACATCAACAAATAAGCCCTAACAAGTCATTTCTGTTCTCAGTTTATCACAATGGAATAATCTGATTTCTGTACAATTTAAAGCGGACTTATTGTGTTTTCCCTGATTTGCTGTCATATATCTCCTGTTCATATTAAACATGTTTCTAATAGTGACCCCAGTGTATGGGCAGAAATCCCTGTGAGCCCAAAGCTCAGACTGCAGACTGCTCTAAACACTCAGTTTTTTCTACTCTTGGATTTATATGATGTCATAGAGTGGATATCCTTATATGGTCATCAGGGACCAAAAGTTTTGCCCACTGAGTTGGTAGCCATCATGGAATTGAAACTAATTAATGACTTCAATCTCAAAGGTCTGCAGAACATAAAAACTGCAAGTATGGAATCAAATCTGATCAAAAACATGTAAAATGTTTGGCCCAAAATGAGGTTTAAAATGGTTTTCTATCCTTCTGCACATATGCTCAACACTAAACTCCGTCCTGTTAGTGAGGGACAGCCAATCAGAAGAAACTCAGCCTAAGTGGAGAGGAAAGTCCCAGTATAAGACAAAGAAGGGTTACTTTGAAAGATGAATCATGCAAAGCTGCTGTGGTAGGAGCTGAATAGGTCGTTAGTTTCATTATGGGAAGAACTACAGGCTAATTCTGAAGCTGAGGCTGAAATCGCAGTACAAACATTTGCTTTACGCTGTCATGGTCCCATCTTCCCGTACGTGGAGCCGATAATGCCTGGTTAAAGCACGCCGCCGTGGTGAACACGTTCAAAGACCGTTCAGGTAACAGGAACAGGAAATGCATCAGAATATTGAAGTTCATTCTTTTTGTACGTGATGTAATTGTGATCAGGAGATCAGGGCTGGGGCAGATTTGTTTTTTATTAGTCATTTCCTCTGACAAAAAGCAGAGTGAAGTGTTACACCCCGACATGAGATCAAAAGCTTTATTAAGGCCAAGAAAACACACAATTACAGAAATACAAGCAGAACAAAAACACACACACGGGACAACAAATGAAATCAAACGGGGTGCTTCGGCCAAAGTCCAGCTGAGGAGTCACACTGATAAGTTACAGATCATTAAGTTTTCCTATCACTGCTTCATAATCACTGATAAGAGAGCTGCACATGGCTGCAGCTGTCCCGGATCAAACGATGGATGGAAGACGTTT
Source organism: Heterochromis multidens (assembly GCA_015108495.1). Classification (NCBI taxonomy): domain Eukaryota; kingdom Metazoa; phylum Chordata; class Actinopteri; order Cichliformes; family Cichlidae; genus Heterochromis; species Heterochromis multidens. Next base: position 2,526 of record VUQS01044230.1, read on the forward strand.
CGATGTCGCAGATAGCTGAAGGTGAACGCCGTAAAAAAGTGTTTGAACACTGGCAGCAGTTAAAGTGCCAGGAAATGACTTCAGCATCTCTAACATCCTGGATACCCTGAACTGAGGGGGGATCAGGGCAGCTGAGGATCTCAACCATCTACTGTGTGTGATTGTGTTGTTTCCTGCAGCCTCTTGTGTTTTCATGTGACTGCAGCCTCTCCTCATGATCTAAACTGCTGACCTACATCAGTGAGGAGCACAGAAGCTCAGATTTACTGTAAAATCTGGAACAGGCGAGCAGCAAAGACACAGATAGGAGCTGTAAAAAGATGAGAATAGAAGCACAAGTGGCCTCTATGAGGTGGTTAAATGGAGCATGATGTAAAGAGCAAGCTGTGTAAAACAGACACCGCTCTACTCAGAAGGTGCTCCGGGTGGGCTGTGGAGAAGCTGTCAGAGAGGTCATAAAGTAGCTGCTGATTCCTCACCTGAACAACCTTCAAGCTGCTTTTCCTCCTCCTATTAATAGACAAATCAAACTCACGTGTGTCACTCTGAGCCTGCTCGCCCACGCGCTCCTGGAGGACAACCAAGGGCATGAGTGCACATGTAATTACCACAGAATTTAGGCTGAGGACAAGGGCAGCAGTTTTTCATTCTTAGCATTCACAGATAATTACCTACACAGCACAGCAATCACCAGGAGAGATTTCCTCAGCTGGTGTTTTGATGACAGGTTTTGCTCCCCAGATCTCCCATGGGTGCCCTAAAATATCCCTAAAGCCAAGCAGAGCCTTCTTTAAGGCCCCTCATCGCCTCATGTTTAGTCATAATAACATCCCAAACCTGAAGTAGATTATCCTCACTGACTGACTGATCTGCCAAATAAATAAATATAAATAAAAACTTTAAAATGGCCAATTAAAAGTCTTAAAGTACTTAAAACACTCCTAGATAATTCCTGGGAAACCTAGTAAAGTGGTCTTAAAGTGGAACTCTTCTTCTTCTCCTTATTTTCTGCCATATATCTCCTGTTCCAGTGGTGGATGTTCATACTGAACATATTTCTAATAGTGAGTTCAGTGTGTGTTCAGTAATCCCTGTGAACCAAATGCTCAGGCTGCAGACTGCTCTAAACACACAGTTTATCACAGTCTTTTTTTAAAGTCTTGGATCTTTATGATGTCATAGAGAGTGGATACCCCTAATATGGTCATTTCAGGCACAGAAGCCAATCAGAAGACAGTTGCAGTAAAGGGGGAGGAGCTAAAACTTCTTATTTCAGACAAAGGATGATGTGAGGGGCTGAGTCGAGGCCCAGTATGACATAAAGAAGGATTATTTTATTATTTATTATTAGCTTATTTTAAAAATGCTTTGGCCTGAATCTCCTGACATTGTCAGAAATTCATGTGTGAAAACAGATTTTAAATCTCTTAATACCCCATCAGCGATCCCTTGATTGCTTTAAAGTCCACTAGGACCTCTTTAATTACCACTTATTCCAATACAATGTTAGATCATAATAAACTAGGGAGCTGAACATGACTGCGTCACTATGTGCTTTCAAAAATTCAACATGCAAAAATCCCGGTTCTTACAAAAGATTTTCAGAAATTTAACTTTTATCATTCAATGAGCAGGTTTCCCCACGTTTGCCCTCCTTTAGCACTGTGGTGTTTGACTCTGCCTCTGATGACTAAAACATGAGAGGTCTTTGGTTTCTCGTTGTAGCAGTGAACCAGTCTGAGGACACTCGCTGACCTAAATACAGGATTCACTGAGAACTGATGAAGCGTAAGGTAAAACATGATCATCAGCCTGAAGGTGTATGGTTAGTGGGGTGGAAAGTTTCTTTCAGTCACACTTCACCACATGAAATTTACATGTACAGTCGAAACCATATATATAGCTTCCAGTGACATCTGCAACTGTTTTAGTAATTGTAACTGTTGTAATTTAGTAACTGTTGATGTTGGGGAGAAACTCATCCTACAGCACCCCTAAAACATTAACCAGGCCCAGGAAAAGGATAAAATGCAGTTTGTTTGTATTTTAAACACCTTTACTTCTGACCTGAATGTGTCTGAATGCATGTTTGAATGTGCTAATGTGGATTTGGGTTGGACTTTAGTTTTTAAATTATCTTTTTTTTTAGTCAGTTGTCTGCTTTTGGGAATGCTAGGTGTCACTAACCTCTTAATATCCACTAAGTCACTGGGGACCAATCTAGGGTTGGAGGTAAGAGTTCAGAAATGCCCGCCTCTTTTTGGCCTTTCTTTGGAACACCTAAATAAAACATTTTTTTTTTTTAAAAACCTTTTAATTCAAATACAGTGATAACAAAACAAATGTGTGAAACTTTTTTTGAAAGGTTACATCATCTAGTTTCTAGTTTAGCATATTCAAAAACAAAACCTAACCCTGCAGAGGTTGGTCTAGTGGACGGTTAAGAGGTTGAAGTGGGTGCCTTGAGGTCTTGAAGAAATGTAAGCCTTAAAACAGCAAAGCTAAGATTCTCAAACCTGTATGAATTCTAAGTTTCTTAGAGGATAAACTGGAATATTAACTTTGAACTCTTTGTATGTATTTCCTGCTGCAGGTTGACGAGATGATGTGCAGATGAAGGATGGAACTGGTACCCCAGTCCTGCCTCTGACGCTCATTAAAGACTTTTGATGAATTTTGTGCTGGGCACCAGGAAGTCCAAGGACCCTTTGCACATATAGCATAGGTCCACAGAAGGGGGAACACTGGAGGATTTTAAGCAAAGGGCAGACATGTCCCAGGCTGGTAAAGTCCTCCACCTGTACGTTGAGGTAAGGTCTGTTGCTGAGGAGGAAGGGAAGGTGCCGGGCAGAGGAGATGATGGGACCAATCATCTGATGCTTCAGTGTCCAGATGTTCTTCCTCACTCTCAGAGGAGCTCTGCCTACTCCAGCCGTAACCCCAGTCCAGATCTCTCCCTAGTGCAGCACCACATGGGGGGTGAGAACCACAGCTTACCCCCCTCAAAGACCTCCTCTAGGCAATCGGTCAACTTCCAGTTCCAGAACTCTCACTCTGCAGGGTCTAACACCCAGCTCCACCAAAAGGATGTATTGTATGACAGTTTTGGGCAGTTACTTGAAGTCCTTGCACCAGAAATGACTGCTCCAGGCCACCACGGCTCACTTGGACACATCAGTTCGTCTGACATGGATCCCTACCAAAGGAGGGTGTTTATCTCCCCATCATCAACATCCTCTGGGAGGCTGACTGTCCCCTCTACACCAGTCAGTGGTCGCAGGTCCTGCGAAGTCCCAGGGGTGGTGGGTAATGAGGGGAGGAAATCCATGGTATCCTTTAGCTACATAGAGAAAGCAAACGTTCACAACATGGTCGGCCGCCGAAACTCTCTGTGCCAAAATGAGATGGACAATCCTTTTAGAGGAACGGAGGGGAAGGTGCTGCCTGCTCACCTTCGGAAAAGGCTCAGTGATCCAATGTCATACAGCTGTCATCCATTGCAGAGCGACCCCTTCGTTAGTCACTCTTGCCCAACTCAGAATCAACCTCCATGGAGCTCACCTTACCTGCAGAGAGTTAACCAGGACGCAGTTGCAAGAGATGCCACCTACAGGGCGCTTGAGGAGTTTGGATCTCCAGAACTTAAGCGTAGATTTGGAGGTCACCGTTTGGAGAATAGCAGCCCCACCCTGCCACAGCATTATCAGCCTTCTCACTGCCGGTCCTGGGGGGGGTCACCTGTCCTGCCCCGCAGCACCCACACCCTGCCATCCAAGACCCAGCTTATGGAACTCGACAGGGGCCTCTCCCGTAGTTCAGTGAATGGATTACCCAGAAGTCCTGCCTCTGATCACCTGTGTGCCCACACTGGCTACTCATCCTACTCAGCAGATCCAGCCACAAAACTGCACTCCAATGGCCCGACACCAAGCAAACAGAGGCCATGGATGGGGCATGAGAGCCCCAGACAGTCAAGTAAATTTCACCCACCGTTACCTGCAGGGAGACCCACAGATATCCAGCATGAGGTTCAAACTAATGTATTACCCACCAGCACTTCCTCTAGACCTGGGACCTCCCATCACAGTGCTAATAGCACCTATAATACTAACACTACCAACACCAGCCATAATGCTACAGACAGTATACACAGCAGCTCAAGCAATAAATTGAATTTAACCAGCAAGAGTCCCTACAGGTCGTCACGCTGCAGTAGCAGAGCCAGTGATGCAGCCAGTCCTGTCAGTGGCAGGAGAAGCATCTCCCCATCCTCAAACGTTGATGTGGCCTCTAGGTTAGCTTTGGAGGCTACCAAACTGTCCAGCATTTTTGCAGAGAGACGGACTCCCTCTCCAACTCCCCCTCAGGCTGAGTCCTCCCTGTCTGAGAGTCCCAAGACTGGAGGGTCATTCCTGAAAGAATCACAACCGTACGCCACTCTTCATGGACGGAGCTCTCCCGAGCCTTTGCAGGTGGACAACCAGAACCACAGCTGGAAAACAGACAAGCCAGTACTTCACACTAAACCAGGAAGAATCTCTCCTGTCTCATCACAGAAAGGCCTCTCCTCACCAGTATCTCCAGCCATGTCTGCTAGGTTGCACCGTGCAGCTGCCTCTCAGTCACCTGAACTGGACCCACGGCAGAAACGGAGTTCATCACCCAGTAAGGACATGTCCTCCCTGCATCGCTACCAGCCGCCACAGTACACCGGAGATCGCAAATCACCTGGTGTGGAGCGGAGGCAGTATGATCACCTGTCTGACAGATCACCCAGGGATAGCCCTGAACTCACCAGGAAACCTCTCTCCAGACCAAATGTTGAAGCTTTGCCTGTGAGCTGGACCTCCAGGCAGCAGGAGTGGAGGGAGGACAGGAGTGAACTGAAAGAGAACTACAGTCAGCCACCTCCCAGAATTTACATTTCAAGCAAAGAGGAGTGTCGTAATAAGGACAGGGGTGATAAAGGAGTGAAGACATCAGTGCAGGAGCAGCAGAGGCTGGGTGTGGGGATGACCAAGGATCAGAGAGAGGAGGTTCAGGACCACAGTGGGGGTGCTGGGTCGTCCTCTCAGAGCTCCAGTGGAGTAACGGGCAGCCTGAGGGACAGTCTGTCCCCTGAAACCTTGAGCCAGTCGAGCCACGATACGGCAGACGGCGGCTCTGGGATGCAGGTCGGCTGGATGGGAGGGGGCTGAGGGTTTGATTGTGTATGAGGAAGTCATCAAGTACACTCTGTACCGTATGTTTTTGTTGAATCAGTGTGGGCAGGGTGAGCTTAACTCAGTCATGATCTTCACCTCGATTGCAGTAAATTGATAATAAAAGCAAAGTAAAACTCCAGCTATCATTCAGTTTGTTATCATTCAGCAGCTTCTCTTTGTATTTTCTCACAGATGGTTTATGTCTTCAGTCATAAAGAAACATTTAAGACAAACGTGTGTCTACTGCTTTACTGGACTAAAATAGAATCGCCTTATTATTTTAATAAATAATGATTCTTACAGTAGAATATCCCAGCAATAAAACAAGTGGTACAAAGCTTGTGCACCAACTCTGTGTCTCTTTAATGTGTCTTCAAATGTGTCTTTTGCCTTTTGGTGACGGACAAATACAAATATATTAGCCATCAGTGATTGGCAGCTATCGGCTCATCCTACGGCATACCCCCACACATCACTGCTTCCTTCACATATATATAAATACATTACATGTAATCACACTGCTTTCTGTCCATTTCAGTCAGACATCGGATCAGCAACAACTCTGTCCTCCAGATCGCAGAAGATCGCCCAAGCCAAGTGGGAGTTCCTGTTTGGAAGCCAGAGCAGCCGCTGCAGTAAAGGTACCATAGATACTGCTGATTTACTGTTTCTACATAACTGTTCTAAATAACTATCATTATTTCCATCCATCCTTACCTTCCATCTACCTGTGCATCCGTCCATCCATCCGTTTCCTTCCTGTTACCCGTGGCCGGGTCGCGGGGGCAGCATCCTAAGCAGAGAAGACCAGACCTCCCTCTCCTCAGCCACCTCCTCTAGCTTATCCAGGGGGACACTAAGGCGTTCCCAGGCCAGTCAAGAGTCCTGGGTCTGCCCTGGTGATGTGGTGTAAAATATGAATAAAAGCGTAATGCAATAATTAGTAAATTATTTAAATTTCATATTTTGACTGAAAATTGTACAGAAAAACTTTCGCTGCTCCCTGATTCACAGCAGGTGGCTCTGCATGTTTGATTTGGTACATTTTTACGCAGATATCCTTTCTTATGCAACTGAATGTGTAAACCACCACACTACGGAGTCACCACTGAAAATTGTACAAAGGCAGCATATTAAAATTATGAAAAATGTAATAATCTGGAACCAAGGGACATGATGAAGCTGCTCAGGTAGGAACCAAACCAATCTTTTCTAATCTTTGCTGACAGACGCTGTGTGATTGGATGAGAACAAAATGACGTAACAACAGTCAGTGGAAACCAAAATCATCAACGCTTCGAGGGCTGGATTGTTCCAGTGTTCCCTTCATATTTCTGAGCAGTGTATTTTGGAAATCTGGTGGACATAGAAATGTATAAATGGGGAGGGTTGTGTCAGGAAGGCCATCCGGTGTAAAATCTTTGCCAAATCAAACATGTGGATCATAAAGAACAAGATTTCCATCTTGAATCGTTCAGGGCCCGGGTTAACAATGAGCGCCCCTGGTGCTGTTGGCCAACAGGGTGCTGGTGGAAACTGTGCTACTGTTGGCTAAAGAGAAAGGAGGAGGAAAGGGGGGACGGCATGTTAGGAGGCAGCAAGAGAGAAGGAAAGGCAGGAGAGTGGAGGTGAGAGTAGGTACCTACTAGTACCTACTCGGCTCGCTTCGACGCGATTCAACTCGACTCGGTTTTGGTCGTTTTCCATTACAATTGAGTACCACATCAATGTGGGTGTCGCATACATCGTTATGGCAAGGTCCCGTGGTGTGTATGCGACACAAACGCAACAATGGAGGACATCGAGGCGATGGTATACCTGCTGCTAAACCGATGGTAAACGTCTGCGCCTCGTCGTTGGACCACGGTGTTGTTTGTGTGTAGCCATTTCCCTTGTTGTCGGGTTTCAAAAATGGCAGGTTTGATTCTTGTGAAGGAGTCGCTTTCATGACTCATCCAGTGACGTCACTCACTGGCCAATCAGTGACATGCAGTCCGTTGACGTCACATTTTCTGATCGACTCAGTTCATTTGGAACCCCGACCGAGCAGGTATTAAAAAAGTACCTGGTACCAGGTACTACCACCTAATGGAAAACCCTAAAAACCGAGTCGAGTAGGTACTAGTGGAAATGAGGCTTAAATGTAGAGACTATGACTGGTCATGGATGTGGTGAAGGAGGACATGCAGAGGGTTGGTGTGACAGAGGAGGATGCTGGGATAGGGTGAGGTGGAGGCAGATGATCCGCTGTGGTGCCCCCTAAAGGGAGCAACTGAAAGAAGGTGGATGTAGCTGATGGTACGATCCTTGGATTAGTCCATCTCAATTCATAAAGATTCACTTGTTAACAGGAATTATGCAATATTTGAACTTCCTGCTGTCATTAGTTTTCTCAAAAAAAGCTTTAAGGGATGAAGGTTGGGCTGGTTTTAGATGTTTTTTGAGCATTCTTTGAGAGTCTGTTTTTAAATTCTTTCATGTAGAAAACTCGAGATGTTTGAGGGTAAAACTCTGGGGCTCAGGTGAGCATAGACTGACGGAGTGATCTGTGTCGGCAGGTTTGGACGTCTCTAGAAACCACAGTTTGCAGGTCGGGGCTGATATTTGATTTCCAGAATCTTCTTTAAAACAGTCTAAACCAGCTGAATGCTTTCACACACATTAGAAACACATCCAGCTTCAGGGTGATGTTCCCCTGGTACGACACCACAGACCAAATCCACATGGACAGCAGGTTTCTGTTCATGTTGGATCTAAAATGTGTGGTGCTTTTGAAACACTCATATTTATTTATGGCAGACAAAGATTATAATAAACTAATATTTCTAAATTCACTGATTTTAAGATAAAAGGCCTAAATTTCACCTGCTGCCTTTCATTTACGAGCTCAGTTAAAATTAGAGAGATTGATGATCTCATCAATAATTCACTCATTCAG
>VUQS01044231.1:0-14867 GCA_015108495.1 Heterochromis multidens
CTTTTTGGCATGAAATGCTCAAATGTACTGCACCAGCTACAGGAAACTTCAGTACAAAAATATCAGAAAATCCAAAAAACCCATATCAGCTGAACCTTAGCAGACACACACACCCACCCCCACACACAGCATGAATAAATCTCACACCTTGGTAGGTTTAAGCTGTTCTAGTCTGTTTTCTCTTCTGAGCCAGGCAGCTGCCAGTCCATCATCCCTTTAGACATCCGAATCCAGCAGCAGCAGCAGCAGCAGTTTTCTTCTTATCCTGTCAGGTTCCAAATGGTTTGAGTTTGAATCAGGTGGAAGTTATATCCAAAAAGTGCAAACACAGGGACACACAAACTAATAAAAATGTTTCACAGGGCATTTCTGTGTGTATCTCTGTGTATCTTTGTGTATAGCAGCATTATAAGCTACATTAAAGTCATACAGCCATACCTGATTAAATTTAGGCCATGGAAAGGTAAATACAAAAACCCAAAGTAAGAGATAAGTGGTAAAAAGAAAAATGAAAGCAATAATTTAATCAATACGATGAGATAAAACTGAGAATGGAGCAAAGTAGCCTTTCTCTGTGTGAGCAGCATTAGAAAGAGAGAGAGAAGGCTCAAGTCTGTAGACACACATAAAACACAATAAAACCCTATCATCCACCTAAACACACACACACACACACACACACACACACACACACACACACACACAAATATGCACATGTACACACATACCCACACATACTGGTAACAGACCCAAATGAGGTTTAATTAAAACACGATTAAATTACTTTTAATTCATGATATGGTAATGCTGCTGGCATCACTGCTGCTCTCTGAGAACGTCTGAGGGATAAAATTAACAGGATTACAAGTTCATCTGAGCTCAAAACTTTGGGACTTATTAAGTAAACAAACAATACAGAGTACACAATGATGAAGCAAACAGCATGTGAACATAAAAAATATACTCTGAAATTGGATTTCATATTTTCATGTATTTGTATTGCTTACTTGGAGCCATTTTTATTCTTTATTCTGAAAAGTAACCACATCTAGGAACAATTCACTCTATTCAGTCAACAAATAAATGTGCAGGAAAACACTCCTAAACATACAATATATGGACAAATGTACTGGGCCACCTACACATTACAACTACAGGAGCTGCTTGGCCACAAAAACCCATGCCATGAAGCTCCCAGCACACAGTTTTTGTGCTGACATTAATGCCAAAGGAGGTTTGGAAGTCTGCAGTTATTGAGTCAGCAGAACACTGGTAACATTTACACACTATGTGCCTCAGGACATAGCCCTGTAACTTTACATGGTCTCCCACTTCGTGACTGAGCTGCTGTCATTCCTAAATGCTTCCACTTTGCAATAAAACCACTTACAGTAGATTGTGGAATATGTTAGAGGGAATAAAATTCACAAACAGAGTTGTTCAACAGTGACATCCTATTTTGTGGTACTACACTTGGATTCAGTGAGCCCTTTGAAATGACCCATTCTTTCACAAACGTTTCTTAAAGACAAACTGTATGGGCAGGCGCTTGATTTTACTCTCTGGCAATGGGACCAAAAACACCTGAATTTAAAGATTTAGAGGTGCTTTTACCATATAGTGCAGCTAGCATATAAAAAGAGACAAATGTCCAAAGATACACATTACATACTTCATTGTTTGTGTTATACAGCATACTGTATTGTACTGAAAATATCTGAAAAATATCTGTACAATCAATTTGTAACTTTTTCCTCTCAAGCAGCTTTGTGCCAAAGGCACCTTATTTCAGCAGATACATATCAAAGATAGTAATGCAGAAACAAGATTTTACTTTATCTCAGACTTTCTGATCTGTCCTCTGTAGCTTGGAGTACGTCCACTGGGTTGAATTTTTAATGTTCAATACACTTTTGTCTTGATAGTCGGCTTCTATAGCAGCATGTCATAACAGTCTGGAGATTATTGCAAGTGAAAAATGTTCCCTGCAGCTAATAATTCCCATGTCAGTAATGCATAAAGTCATATAAATCACAATATGTCTATTTATCTGTCCTCCCCAAGGTCACTCTTTGTCTTCTTTTCCTTCTTCTCACCATCTATTTCTCATCCTGCACCCCTCATTTCTCCGCAAGTATGGCTGTCTAAACATTACCCTCATCATCTTTCCATTCTCATTCTCCCTACTGTCTCCTAAATCTTACTCAACCATGTAAATAAATGATGACCATCTTGGCATGATTCTAAGTTAGTTTGTTTTCTCTGAGACAAACCCAGGCTGCAAAAATTAAACATTCCTGCTTTGCCGAAGGCCACATCTGTGCATGTGTGCACACTGCAGATTTGTGAATGTATGCATGTGTGTGATTGTACACACACACCCACACACACACACACACACACACACACACACACACACACAAACAGTGCAACAGTGCAGCTACACCCCTGAATCCCTGCTGAGCCATCACAAGTCACTGCTCTCTAAATTAAATAACATCAAATTAGATTAAAGTAAATGAAACATCACAGCGGAGCAAATGGACGAGAGGATGGAAGGGTGGTGCGGGGATAGTGAAGAGAAGGAGAAGTGGGAAAGAGAGGCAGCAAAAAAGTTCATATAGATTTGAGGTGAAATAAAGGTCGTGGAGAAAGAGAGGTGAAGATGGGAGGAAAGAGGAAAGGGAAGTGAGGGGAAAAAATGAAACAGGGAAGGAATAAAAGTGACGGGTGAGAAGAGAGATCATAGAGAGGTGAGAGCAAACAAACACTTGATGGGGAGCCAGAAAGACCTTGTGTGTGTGTGTGTGTGTGTGTGTGTGTGTGTGTGTGTGTGTGTGTTAGCTTTCTTACCCATGTGCTCAGTGGGCCAAACTTAGAGATAACACTAATGTCTGTGACAATATTATTCCAGATTTTACAGTCAGAGTGCCGAGTTGTAACGCTGCACTAAACTGAGTTTAGTGCAGCGTTACAACAAAAGGGTGTTTTGTTCCATTCAAGTTCTGCTGAAGGGCCATTACAACTCTGTGGAGTGTCACTATTGCAAAGCAGAGATATTTTGCAACTATTATAGCACCATACACTTTTGTCTGAGTAATGCCCTTCCTCTCTGGTGGTGCAGGGCTCTATAAAGTCCCCGCTGCAGCAGGTGAATAGGAGCACTGTGTTTCCTCAGGTGTTAATATCACCCCTTGGAAGGAGCAGTAAACTGGGGAGACAGAGGCAGATGACCGTGGAGGGGATCTTCATTCGGTGGTGGGCAGTAAATCAACTCCTGCTAGAGGCACAAGGAGGATGAAACAAGAGAAAGTGATGGAGCGCCTCCTCCTATTGGCAGTAACTCACCCCAATTCGTCGATCTCTCTTCTCCTTTAATTTACCCCCCTTTCCTCCATACCTTTTTACCTCCTGGCCTTTTCTTTTACATGCCGCCTCTGCAAGTTTCCTCACTCTCCTCATCACAATCTAGTGCTTCTGCAGATTTCATTTAACTGCTTTACCTCATCTGTCCCTCGACCAACCCAATTTTCTCAGTTTGTCGTTGACAGTTGCTTTTTCCCTTCTCCCCCATCCTCTCTTCTTGCCTCCTACTGGCACAATCTCTCGAGACAAGGAAAAGGAGGTCAGCTTTGTCACAACATAGGTTCTCATTTCATTGCCACAGTGATGGGGCTGCCTGGATCTCGGATTGATGGTTTGGGGGTTTTCCACTGGGCTAGAGAGCAGCTGTACTGAGCAGACATCATCATTTAGAGAGAAATGAATATAAAGAAGACCTACGATAACAAGGTAGAAAGAAAATAAGGGCAAAAATCTTTCTACCTTTCAGTATAGGTTGTAATGAAGCTAATGGTGGTGACAAGTCATTGAAGTATAAACGAAGAAACTTTGAAGCAACAATAACATTAATTTGGAGTCATGTGTTTGTTCACCTGATGAATCAAAGTTCAATATTTGTTCCTGTTCAAGCTTTTTTTTTTTGGTCTCAGTCAAGTCCAGAGGGAAATATCCGTTAAATGTTTCACTATCACCAGCTGTTTTCTAACCTGTTGCTTGGTGCTGGAACACTGTGTACAGTAGATTTTTCAAATGTTTATTACTGAAAACAGCTGCTGGCTCAAAACAAACTGAGTAACATTGTAGGCCAAGAAAACAACAACAACAAAAAAACACTGAGCTGGAAGAGACTTTAATTCTGAGTGGAGGTGCAAAATTCACATCACTGTGTTGTAGTGGTTAGCAGGTTCATCACGTTCTGGGTACGAACCTGCTGTGTCTCCTGTGTGAAGATTGCATGCTCTCCCTGTGCCTGCATGGTCCAGCTGTCTGTCTCTCTGTGTTAGGACTGACAGCCTGACCAAGGTGAAGAAGCACTGTCAGCTGGGATGCTTGCTGCGCCACAAAGTTGGATAAGCAGTAAGTAAATGGATGCAAAATTGGGCAATAATTCTTTGACCCCTTTCCAATTTTACATTTATAGACTTCACCATTTTTTACTAGTTGATTAGTGCAGCACATAAATTAAATGTGACATCTCTTGGAGCAGCCCTGCGATAGACTGGCGGCCTATCCGGGGTGTACCCCGCCTTTTGCACTATGACAGCTGGGATAGGCTCCAACATGCACATTACAATCACTGACTGTAATGTGTGCATTTTTCCTGTAGAGAGCTCAATTACAGTACATGATGTGTTCCTAAACTGGCACTTGGTCATCAAGATTTCAAGAAGCTCTGTCTCAGGATATTAAGTGTACACTGAACTGTGCTAGTTGCTCACTCTCTCTGACAACTTGCACGATGGCAACACATGCTAAAGCTCTCAAAATGTCAGACATGACATCCATATTTTTTTGCTGAAGTCTGCAGATCAACCTCTAAGATGTGATCATCCATGACCGCCGTCATTATATGTCATAAATATTGAGTGTTTCGGTGTTTCCTGTTATGTGCTTTGATTCGGATTTTGTTTCATGTTTACTAACAATGTCTCTTTGAACTCAGCTGAAGGAGACAGAGATAATAGGATGCAGTTAGATTCATTAATACTAATGAGTAAAGTGTAGATTAGCAACATCAAGCAGGTGTGAGTTCACTCACACACACACACACACACACCTACACACACAAATTTGCACAGATTCAAATGAGACCAGGAACACGGTAGAATAACCTTTGCCCTTGTTGATCATGAACTGCGGGCAATGGTCTCCATCTGGTGCCGGTTTAACGCCACATAATAAAATTTGCAAATAATGCCTTTGGAACACTTTTAGAGATCTCCAGTCTACCAAACAAAACACTCCTCAATCTCCAATACTCACCTGGAAACCTGATTAGATAGGGTGTTAGTGAAATCGAGTAAAAGTGTAAAGAAAAATGTCTACATTTGTTGTACATGTCTTGGTTCATATTTAACTGGGCTATCTCCTGTACCTCACCATCTGCCAGCAGCTTGGAGAAGAATGAGCAAACATACATGTGCCATGTAAACATGCACAGGTGCTCATAATCTACTGCTTTCCCTTTTTCATGCAATCAAACACACATTACATGAGAAATTTGAGCCAAGGTGTTCAACCAGATAGATAGATAGATAGATAGTCAGCCTTAATTTAATGCTTCTTGAAAGCTAAATACCAAACCTTTCCATCAGCACATCAAAGCACAAAAGAAGGAGAGGCCTAATCACCACATGTGCTTGACAACCTGCTGCTGCCTTCAGCTATGGAGACTGAAACATGAACAGGGCAGGGTAAATGTTCAGGGGCTAGCTCATCTTGATATGGACAGCCAATCAGAGGCCAGGCTATCCATCCTTTTCATGTGGCCCAGGAAAAACAACAAGCAGAAGAGTGGGTTAGGAGTGATATCATCTCTATGTCACATAATCAAGGAGCGTCACGCACCCACCATGCACACACACACCAAACATGGTGACAGCTGACGTCCATCTGTTATAGGTTTGAAGAGAGAGTTTCCTTCAAGTCAAAGACTACCGTTTTTTCATATATCCAGCCTTTGAGAGAGTCGAACAAAACACTGAGATTGAATGCACTAATCGATTTCGTGTGAATGTTAGAGCTTCTGTGTGTCCTCATTTGTGACGGTGTGCACGTGCTTGTCAGCATGCATTCATGTGTGTCTGTTAACACAGTATTGATTCTGCCACAAAAAGATCAAAGACACGCGGGGAGATTTCTAGCGAACACTTGCAGGTCAGTTTGTGTCACTCACTGGGACTACACAGAACTTCACCCTCTTGCTGAAGGTTACCTCTTTTTCTTTAATATTCATGTGCTCTTTTCATGTGTGGCGGATGTTCCAAGAACATGAAAGACAGCTTGGGAAAGGAAACTGGGGGGTGGGGTGGGGTTTATAGAGAGAGAGAGAGAGAGAGAGAGATCAATCTCTTATTCTTTCAGGGGTTCAGCCCTAAATGGAGCACGTTAGGAAGAAGAAACGTCGAGGTTTTTCTGCAATTACAATGCCGCTGGTGCTGTGAGTGGAAATAATGAGGGTTGTGTCTAAACTAATTTTTTCATTTCATCTGTCATTGTCTGCTTAGTAGCTTTGTCATAAAAGAGAGAGCATGAGCCAGCGACGTAATGGGGAAAGAACATGGAAATGATAAGCGTGTGGATGCGATAGAGTTTGAGTGAATGAGGTGATTGGACTTTGGATAACATAAAATAAGGCTTGGTAAATGGGCGTGTGTGTGTGTTGTTGCTTGTGCATGTGCGTGGCTTTGTAAGTTTGAAATGCACGTGTGTGCACATGTGCATGTTTGTGTGTAATTATAATGTGATTCAGGACCACACTGGTAGAAGGACGACAAGATCAAGGGCGTACTTAATATGGAGAGACGCTTCCCATTAGCATGACAGCAAACTGAAGAGCAACAAAATGAGAGCACCTGAACACCCTTGCTTTACTCTGGTCATGGGTATTTTCAGTAATACTGTGAGCAAAAGAGTTTTTTTTATTTAAATTTAATAATTCCTACTATTCAGCCCAGGGGTGTTTAGTTCTTGTGCCTTGATCTTAAAGACCAGACTAAAACCGCTGCATAATAACCTACCAATATGATAAAAAATGTTTAATTCTTTAGTGTAAGCAATTTTAGGTACCTTCTGAAAAAAATCTCATTTAATTAGTCATCCGTTTACAAAACAATGGATGAACAGTCTGAGAAGGCTTAATAAAAAATGAGTTCAACATTACAATACTGTGCAAAAGTCTCAAGCCACTCTTCTACTTCTAAGCAGTCAGACTTTCTTGTAATTTCTTAAAGTGGTCTTGAGCAATAGTTCTCCAAATTTTCTGAAGGTCTTTCAAAAGTTTTTCTTTGGCTGCTTTTTCACTCTTGTTCAGTCCAGCCTTTGTACATGATCATTTTCAAAAGAATGTTTTTCTTTTGTTTGTTAAGCCACTTAATGCTGACCTATGAATCATTCAAGCATAAAAAGAGACACCTAACTCAAGGGATGAACCAGTGTTGTGTCTACACATCGCAGACAACTTAGTGAAGAACCAATTTTAAACTGTATCTTTAGGTACTTTGTTACTAGCAGCCTGCCACAAAAACATATCATTTGTTCCAATTTCTTCAGTTGAATCTACAAAAAATGTCAAAGATAACACAGTTTGACAGTCATAAAATAGTATTTTTGCACCACAAGGTGATTCTCAAAGAGCCATTAGCTGAAAACCTGTGATATCTCTGCATGGAGTGTATGCATGGAGTGAGAGATACATCTGGACCTTCACTGATCCATTTACTGTTCTCTCTAAGAAGGGAAATGGGGAGAAAAAGGCTAAGGTATGCCAAATTTTACATGAACTGGAATGAAAATCAGTGGCAACAGTTCTTATGGAGTGATGAAACCAAACTTGAAACTTTGGTTCAGATCATCTTCAATATGTACAGAGTACATCAGAGAGGTACAGTAGTGAGTGTCTTGAGCAATCTGGAAGGTTTGTCATGCTTTGGGGCTGCATGTCAGCCAAAATTGTCAAAATTGTTGGTATTATGAACACAGAAAAGTACTATCAGAGTTTGTGTTGAAGAACAAAGTTGGTCATACCAAATACTGACTTTCAAACTTGTTAGAATTGCAAAAACTCTGTTTTTGCCTTATATACTGTATTTCCATTTATGTTTGCACGTTTCAATAAATCACTGCACCTGTTTCCCATTTTTCAAGCCAAATATAAAAAAAATGAGTGGAGACTCAAGCTTTTTGCACAGTACTGTATGTCAACAAAACAATAATAAGTTTTGGTTTTTCCACATTTGACTCGTTTTACTGAAACATTACTGATGCATCTTAAAGAAACCTGTGTGCATAGCTCCTTGGTTTAAACATCTTACTTTGTTCTGGCATGGCAGGTCATGGGTAAAGCTGTAAAACAGACAATCATTCAGACCTCTGGTCTGAATGAATTTAACAACTCAGACAGCCTTTCAGGAGGTAATCTTAACTGAACAATGCTTCCTAATGCAAAGCAAAAAGAAGTCCAAAAACTATGCCCTCCTTCTTTTTAATTCTTACATTTGGCAAAATCATACAGTGGACCAGGTGGTGATCCAGTTCTGATCCAGGGCCCATATGTTTGACAACCCTGATTTAGCCAGAAAGACACAACAAAAAATACGGCATGCTTTCTAGTAATTTCCAGCTCAGATTTAGGTTTATCCTGACCCTTAAATTAATGGAAATATGTTCCCAGGACAAGCTCTGTGCTCCCCTTTATGGTACAGCTGAGGTCACAGAGCAGTTGTTTTAGATGGAGACATATCTATTATTTCTGGAGACAAAGTAATAGCTGTCTGACTTTGCTGAAAAGTAGGTAGGAAGCCTAACAGAATACATTTTAGATTGCTAAATTGGTCACATTGCATTCAGGCAGCACGCTCAACATTTATGCTAAAATGACTCTGATCTTCTGCAGATAGCTTTTTATAACTGACCAATACATTTATTTAAATACAAAATCCAGTTGCACATGAATTCATTGTGAAGATAAAACCTCAGCAGTGCTAACTGCAGCAGGTAGCTGTTAATGGTGAGCTAATCTGCTGATTGCTAATGAAATTATAATGTTGAGTTTTCTCCCTCTAATTGTAGATGAGAATCATTGGCTTTGGACCTTTGTGTTAGCCCCATCAGTCCTCAGTAATGTAATGAGAAAAGTGAATCATTTTTACATTCTCTACAATTGGTATGCGATTGCGTTCTCAGTTGAGTC
Source organism: Heterochromis multidens (assembly GCA_015108495.1). Taxonomy (NCBI): domain Eukaryota; kingdom Metazoa; phylum Chordata; class Actinopteri; order Cichliformes; family Cichlidae; genus Heterochromis; species Heterochromis multidens. Next base: position 9,254 of record VUQS01044231.1, read on the forward strand.
TAGAGGGATTTGTAATGCTGCTAAAGACATTCAGAGATCACTTTGTAATTCAGTCCTTTCACAAAGCAACTCTAAGTTCCTTAAAAGTCCAGTCAGAGTACACTTTAGTAAGAAATTCCACTCTTTTTGAAGTTGATGAGTGTCTGAAAAATGCCGTAAAAGGACATAAGTACATCTGCAACAGGGATTCTAATGCTGCAGAGTGTGTTGCCATTTTGTTCGCAAATGTAAAGTACTTAACATACAAATAAGCATCAACTGGAGGTTTAGACTAAAAGTGGAAAACAGCTAGTGCCTGGATATTCTTTCTTAGAAGTGCAAACGAAAACCTACAAACTCAAACACACAGAAACACACACACACCAGAGTTTGTGTAATTACTGACAGGAGGATTCTCAAGAGGCCAAGGAAAGCAGAGCAGAGCAGTGCCCCTTCCATCCTGGGGCCTGCAGTGCCCTCTGGCATCATTAGACCTGCAGTTCTCCCACTTACTTACCTGCTGGTCACATGATTAGAGAGGAACGAGGCCATAACTGAAGAACAGGGAAAACCTTAAGTGCATGAGACAGGGTTTTGTGTGAGACAGAGAAAGAGCAGGAGTGTGATTGAGAAAAAAAAAGAGGTGGTATTAGCATACTTAGACCACCAGCACATATCAAGACACACACACACACACACACACACACACACACACACACACATTTTAATATCTAAATATACATACACAAACAGGGAGAAGCTGCCAAATCTCAGATGATAAGATGAACAGCCCGAGGATTTATGAAGCTGAGCCAAATCACACACACACACACACACACACACACACACACACAGTTGAGTTTCCATCTTTTCAGAGGACATTACATTGGCTTATCTTCATTTTCTGAAAACATACGCTCACTCAAGTTATAAGCAGTACTTGCCACAGTAACAGTAACTCTTAACCTAACTCTAACCTAAATCTGACCTTACCTTAACCTTTAAACAACTTGCATTTTGTCCTTAAATAGTAAAGGTGATGAATTTATACCCCTACAACATGAGTAATACCAGCATGCATGCACACACACATATACTTCCTCGCCCTCAGTCTCTCAGTCACATCTACTGAAATCTCTTAAAGATAAGCTGCACCTGATTTTTTTTTCACATTCATATCTTTTGCTTTTATTTACATGTTTTTGAAGTGTTACATATAGATAAGGATAGATCTATTTTAGATGGCATCCTCAAACTCTGACAGCACAAACACGCACAAGCATTTTATGTTTTTAGTGATAAGGAAAAATCCTCCGCTCACATCAGCCTCTGACAACAGAGGCCAGAGCTGCAGCTTGTTGTTCTGTGCAAACATCTATCATTCTGCGGCTTTGTCTGCTGACTCATCTTCTGCAAATTGTCTTTGTTCATTCCAAATCATGTTTTTAAACTAGACAGCTGAAATTGTGACACTGGTGGCTCAGACAATCCCCTAATGTAATTGGTAATTAGTGAAATTGTAAACACAGTGTGGCATGAGAAAGACTTTAATTAAAATAACATGATATACAGCGATGAGCCACAATATTTAAACTAGTATTGCTTAATGTTTTGTAGGTCCCACTCACATCACCATAAGGGCTTTGACCGTTAGTGCATAGTGTCTATAGTGCATAGACATGAAATATCTGGAGGTGTCCTGCCGGGTTCTGTCAGTGGTGGGGTGGGGCCTCTGTCAGTCAGGCCCGGTCAGTGCCTTGGGCTCGGGTAGTATTCCTCTTGACCAGCATTGGACCCGTTTATGGATGGGTCCAAAAACGTCACTGTGCCTCAGCAGAATTCTAATGACATATTCTTAAAACTATAAGTTAAATTAAGTCATACAATTCGGCAATGAAAACATTAAACACCCACATTACTGATAAGTTATTGCAGTAACAACCAAGGTCTTCAGTTAATAGTAAATTAGTGCATCTACAGCAGTTGCGGTAGTATGATGAGGAGGACACTGATTTTGGAGCAGATGTCCCCATGCAGGTCTGACTTTGGGAAGTACCTTTCACATGTCTCTTTGGAAGCAAAAAGATGTAATACATCATCTGGTGCATCTAGTTTTAAAGCATGATTTCAGTCAAAAGTTGCAAAACAAATGGAAATGTGTTAAGGAGATTCTGCACTCACAGTTGGTGACGCGAACTTCTGCAATCCACTTCTGCCCCTTGAGAAAACGTACACTTTGCAATCTAAGGCACATATTTTTGCACTTCTATAACTGTGGCTACATTCTCTATGAGCATATTATGCATGGTTGGTTGTAATTAGTTCATCATGTGGTTTAAGGTAGGTTGTTTATGCTTGAATTTGTTACGCAGCCTGTAAAGGTGACCTAGTATTTAGGTTAGAATTATATACGTAGAACCGTCTCTTGCAGTTTTTTTTTCTTTTTTTGTGGACATAGCCTATGTGATTGACCCTGCTCTTGACATTCCTGCACAGTTTTTTTGCAGTGAGGAGTAAAACATTGTCCTGCTGCAGGAAGGTGCAGCTGTAGGGGAGTGCCTGGCTTACTGGTTTATGAGGTGTGCATGATCTGTAAAAATATTTAAGTGGGTGGTACATGCCAAGGCTCAAGGCTTTCCACCAGAACACTGCATCTCTCAATGTTATTTACTTTACTGTTGTGGCTGATGTAATCATATGAGTGGGTGGCGTTCACTTTAAACAGCTGACATATCAAATGTTGATTATATATACATCCAGCAGACATGCAGCACTATAAGCATTCATTTGAAATCATGTTTCTGCCCGCCTGGGAAATGTAAGTTCAGCTTTCCCTCTCTTTTATCTCTGTTTTTGGTCTCTTGAGGGAAATATCTGTCTCTTTAGCTGCTAAATGCTCCACATATTCACCAGCTAGTCGTTAAGAGTCTGTCTGCTGTTTGGTGCTGAGCAGGTAGTATACAGGGGCTTGCTGCGGGCTGGGGTTATTTTTTTGCGCTGAAAACAGCTGCCTGTGCCGATGGAAAATTTTTGCTGATGACACCACTGAGAGTGAGAAAACAAACATTAAACTAAAATAATGAGATGGAAAATGTTAAAGCATGGAGTGGGATGATAATTTATCAGTATAGGTGACCCCATTCACAATGCACAATGGATCCACCGCTAATATAAAAATAATCAGAGTGCAGTACAGTTAAGTAACTGTATTTTTACTGTAATTAATATGTATTACTGTTAAAGGGGAACTCCACCAGTTTTACATATCAAAGTCTGATTACATCTCTTGGGGACCTGTAAACAGCAATATATGAAAATAAGGTTGCATGTGTGTTTTTGTATATGAAAGCCAAGAACAATAGTGCGTCTGTAATGTCTGATGTTAGAGAGTATGTCTATTCCCTGGAGGTAGTATCAATGGCAACCTTGATTAGCGTAGAACCAGCAAAATTGATTTTGGTCATTTTCTTTAAAAATTTCTCATTTGCATCCGAGTTTTAGAAGTGGAGTATCCAGAATTGTTCAGTATCTTGGAAGTTAATCTTTCTTTCTGACCTTGTATTAATCTGACCAGCCTCACTCAGGAGCCTCCCCTCCTTAGACTCGTTTTCCTTCTAACAATTCTTATTAATCCAGTACTGTCTACATCATTAAAATGTCTAATAACATACGGCACTACTGAGTTGAGGTCCTTGCTTGTGGATTTTTTCCCCAACAGGATTTAATATAGTTAAAAACTCCCTTCTGGTGTGCTGTAGCTACTTACTCATAATGAAAACCTTTCATAAATTTAATATCATCAGAGGCTGTACTGCAGGCATTATAGTGCACCATAACCTATTCACTTATTCAGGTGAAGTTTTTCATTAATTCTTAATGTGAAAAGGCAAACTAAGAGGATAAAATACATCATGTTACAGACTGTGAAAATATCTAAGCTCAGTGTAGTACTGAGGAAGTTAGGTAATGAATTCTAAACAAAATATTCCTGAGTATTATCCTTCAGAGCGCAGAAAATGTAGTAAACGCATACTGAGATTTTATAGAGCAGCAATAATAGAGTGTAAAAATGGGCACAGAGTTAAGACTTCGTCGAATAATAAAGATAAATTATTGGACATTTACTTCTTCAGTAAAATTTCTGAAAATGATTGAGAGCTTTTATAGACCCTGAAACTATTAAACTGGAGAAAGTCCAAGTAAACTTTTATGTCATGTGTTTCACACTGAAAAATGGATCCTCACACTTTAGCCTACAAAATATCACTAAGTAGCAAACAAAATTCATCTGAAATGGCATCAGTAAACACACGATGATGTAGGTGTTAAAGATGTCTCATTATCTCCTGGTTTGATAGTATCCTGTCCCATTGATCCATCATTAAATTAACAATGTCACCTCCTGCTGGTGAGCTGTGCAACAGATAAAAAGAAAGAGTCCGCCATCACATTCAGAGTCTGTCCACACAAACGAGAATTGATCCATTAATATTTCTTCAATGCATGAAACAGACACACACACTCGCATTAAAAGAAGAGAGAAGACATCAAATATTTAACAAGCTGCTGGCTAATTACCAACATGCCCCAAGCAACTTGCTATCAAAGAATGACCTGCAGCTCACAAAAACTATAAAGCTATTAAGCTAACCTGATTATAGGGAGACCAGAAAAATAAGACTACATAAGCTCACACACGAGATCAATATCTAATCTGACACAGCCATCCACTTCACAAGATCTGCAGAGCAAAGCAAAACACAGTGTGACCTCCATCTCTAAACACTGAGCAGTGACTGGCAGTGAGGTTTGTTTTTAGGGAGTGACCAGGACAGATCAAGAGCTCTCCTGAGCTTGTGTAGGAAACACCGATCACATTCATTTAATCCTCTATAGTGTATCATAAAGTATCATCCACATTTGCATTTTAATCTAAAAAACAAGAAAATAGACTTCACTCATAAGACGCATGGGATTTCAATCAGACTCAAGTATCTGCTCCACTAAGAGAGGAATTGCAAGGAAGGATATTGTAAACTGGAACTCTTTTAATTACTTCACTGCATAATGTTTTGCAATTCATTTTGCTGATTTCCTGAAATTTTAGTTAAAATTTTTGCTACATTTGGACGAAAACTTAGTAACAGTGAAAGACAGCCAAGCTACGGAGCCTCACAAGGGACATTGGAGAAAAAAAAATGAAGATGTACTTTTGCGAGATCCCGAGTTATTTTTGCGAGATCCTGAGTTACTTTTGCGAGATCCCGCAAAAGTTTTAAGTCCATGCACTTCCAGGTCAGTAGTGAAACCTTGGAAACAGCCACAGCGATGGAGGACACACACCTGTGGGAGAGATTCATAGATTTTTATTTTGAGCTTGGCCTAAACTATAAAGACATTAAATCAGTGCTTGGCAGTAGGCATAACACGATTTTTATATATGTGAGAGACATCTGAAAAGAGTTAGTGCAAGGGGACACACTCATTGCAAGGCGTACTCTGACCTGGCAGTCTTGGTTGAATTCATTAACAACCAACTGCAGTACTCTGGACAGCTGATGGATGTATGCTAAATGCAGGGGGGGGGGTCTTTCTCAGGATCTCGCAAAACTTTTGTGGGATCTCGCAAAAGTAA
>VUQS01044234.1:0-20200 GCA_015108495.1 Heterochromis multidens
GGTCGGCCACTCCTGGGAAGGTTCACCACTGTTCCAAGTTTTCTCCATTTGTGGATAATGGCTCTCACTGTGGTTCACTGGAGTCCCAAAGCTTTAGAAATGGCTTTATAACCCTTTTTAGACTGATATAAATCAATGACTTTGGCATGATATGTTGCTTTTTGAGATCTTTTACCCTACTTCACTTTGTCAGACAGGTTCTATTTAAGTGATTTCTTGATTCAACAGGTCTGGCAGTAATCAGGCCTGGGTGTGGCTAATGAAATTGAGCTCAGCTTTCCAAAAAATTTGGTTAATCACAGTTAATTCATGATTTAACAAGGTGGGCAATTACTTTTTCACACAGGGCCAGGTAGGTTTGGATAACTTTTTTTCTCTTAATAAATGAAATCATCATTTAAAAACTGCATTTTGTATTTACTCAGGTTATCTTTGTCTAATATTAAAATTTGTTTGATGATCTGAAACATTTAAGTGTGACAAATATGCAAAAAACTAAGAAATCAGGAAGGGGGCAAATACTTTTTTACAGCACTGTATATTAAATGCAGCTTCAATCCTATGACTGAGAATAACTTCATTATGGATCAAGTGTTGTGGTGGTGTTAATGAGTTAGAGAGGTTAGGTGAGCAATACTACAGCATAAATGCCCTTTACTCTGGTTATTTGCTTCCTTTAGCATGTAATTAATCTGATAATTCATAACAAGCAATGTCAAATGTAGGATCTACATCTCAGATTTAAAAGGACGGTTTTAAACCAGAGCACCCAAAGATGGCACAACAGTGAGCACATATTTTAAATCTTGGGCTGTTTCAATAGTAGTTGACACGAAATTTAACACTTAATTTAAAATTTAAATAAACAACTATCTTTGTCACTTATTAGTTTTATTAATTCAAAAATTGCTAGTGATATATAATGTATTATTTTTGATTGGGCTGATTGATTATTCTTGCTTTAAGGAGATTATTTATGAAAGACTGCAGTATGTAGTCCTCAGACTCCTGTTTAAATAATTTCTTATCCTAGTAAGGATAATATCTCTGAAGAGACACTGAGCAGGAGCCCTGGACTCCATTTTCTCCAGCAATCTCAGCCATGATTGTCAATCCATATTGAGGAATTTTGTTTTATAGCCATCCAGTCGCACCACTTTAAGCTGCCAGCACCAGCAGAAATACATAAAATGAAATGAGGCGGAGACTTTGACAAGTATATAAGCTCCCCAGAAACCCTACTCTTCACGCCCTAGCACAACTCAGTGATGGAGACACTTTGCTCTCTGACACACGCATTCAAGTATCAGCTCAGACACATTAAAGGTTTAAAAAGTTGATCTTTCTGCTGTCTTAAACTTAAAAACGGTCTGTGTTGTTTTATAGATGATTTCATTTTTAGAACAAGCTGGCCTGGTGTGAAGCATTCATTGTCAAAATCGTTCACATCCTAAGGAGGGCTGGGCAAACAAACTGACTTCATGCAAGAAGCAAAAGATGAAGTGTGATCCTCCGAACTCCTCTTAAGTGTGTAAACTCTTACACTCATGAGACTCCTTTGCTTCCTCTTAGTATTTATGTAATGCTACAACCATCTCATCGCACATTCTTTCATCCAGAAGCTGCAGAAAACATAAAATATGCAGCATCCAAAGTGCAAAAAACATTTTTCTCACCCCATCACTTCCTCTCTGGATCTCATCTGTGTCATGGCTCCCATCCTTCAGAGTCACTCTAGTAAAATCATACATCACTTATCATCAGCCTAAATGAAGGAATGGTCTCTACAAAGTACAGAGATAATACACAGATATAGAACTGGTGGAAAGCAAGAAGCAAGAAGCTAGAGGTATTATAAATAGGCTGTGCAATAAAAAGAAAGTACATAAGCTAATGTAGTTTTAAATTGTAGGTAAATATATTTACTGAGTGGGCTGTGACAGAAATTGCATCTGTATTGTTCTGGGTTGATTTATTTCTTTGGCTTTGATTCTATCGGTTTAAAAAAATATAACAAAACGCTATGTAGTTACTAGTGGCTCCATTAGCGTCACATAAATAAACGGCCCTCTAATGACAAACTGCAGTGTGTGGCACTTCATGACTGCACTGCTGTACTAATTTGTCGAAAGCCTCAGCCTATTTTCTGCAGGTCAGGGAGCATCATTTTGAATAAAAACGCTCACATTTGGCCTTGATTAAGCCTTGGAAAAAGGTACACACACACACACGCAAGAGTCTAATTTCACTAAATTATTCTAGATGCCATTTTAAGATAAGTTCACATTCATAAGGTCATATATTGAGATCAGTAATTGCCAACCAGGGGACACAGGTGTTTCTGCAGCAACCAAGGTTATGTAAAGACTGTGAAGATACTCAAGTAATCTTAAAATAGTTAGCTGAATGTAATATATAAACAGTGAAATAGCATAGCTCCAGGAGCTCCGGTTTCCCCCAGCATCAAAAAAACATGCTGGACTTATTTTCCTGTCATGTGCCCTTGAACAAGGCACTGGCTTACAACTGGGCTTTGCACGGTGGCTGGCCACTGCTCCTAATACTAAGGATGGGTTACATGAAGAGAACTAGTTTCCCTACAGGGATGAATAAAGGAAATCTTACCCTTTATAAGTAATGAATAAATAATTAAACCAGAATGTCACTGACGTAGTAGCTCGTCCGGCTCACGATCCATCACAATTCACAGGTCATTATAATGTGTGAAGTACAGAAATTAAGTTATAAGTTTTGCTGTCATTGGTTGGCTGTATTGCACAAACTAATAAGAATTAAAATCCACTAAGAAGCAAAGGAGGATTGCAAAGAGTCATATACAAGACACATTAATCTGTTTCACTACAACCAATACTCAAGAAGGCGTAGTCATTTTTATGAAAACAACCAGTATGACCTTGACCTTGAGCACAAATTAAAGCCCAGATAGCTGATCATTGTGTGCAAGTTTCACTAAAATCTGACCAGTACCCTAGGAGGAGTAATGATTCTTGTAAATTGTGGAGGGACAGACAGATGACAAACACCTCACCATCGCATAAGCTCATGAATCCTTCAGCCGATGGGCTAAAAAAAAGATTATGAGTAGCTAAACTGTAAGCTATTAGTTCACAATCATAAATATCAGATTGAAATAGCTAAAAGTGGTGATGGGCAGATGGTATATTTTGCTTAAAATATTAAATAAACAGCTGAAATCAGTACGGCTAAAGGATTACCAGTCTGTGCAGAATTAGCTAATAGTAAGAGAAAAATGGATAAACATCCCCATGCACCACTCAGATTGGAAGCAGAAAAAAATGCAAACCAAAATCAATCTAAACACTGACAAACTATATGAAAAGAAAATAGTAAACTCCTCTATTCCATCTTTTTAGTGAAATAATATCCCATTTGAAATCAGTTCAGGGATGCAATTGGACTGATCTGACAGGGCTGTTGTGGTCCATCTGGCAAAATAGGTTAGGGACTATTGCTCCAAGGTAATGAGGTCAACCAGGCACTATTGTCACAACAAATGTGAAATAAAGAAATCATGTTTTTAAAAAGACTTGTAACGCCCACATGCTCTCTAAGCTCTGCATTAAGGTTACAGCCCTGTCTGAATGTCTGTAATGGCATTACAGTAGTCTGTGGGAGGACAGCCAGCGAACACAGTCTGACGATCATTCCAGCTGGACATCTTAACACAGACAGATGACATGCCAGCCTGCCTGCAGGTATCGGACAGCCACTCACAGGAGCACTCTCTCCTTTCAGTCCTGCATCGCATGCCTCCTCCTCCCTTTTCCTCCCTCTGCACTCTCCTCCCAGTAAGAGCAGTGATGCCCTCATCTTGCTGACAGTGGATGCATCTCTGCTTTATTGCCCTCATAAATACTCTGGAGTTGAAAACAATGAGGCAGTGTTAAGCTGAGACAATGTCACTATTGAGCTTGGATGACAGCTTTATGTGCAACAGAAAGGTTCAAAATGAGAAGGTAAGTGTAGGCGTAGTAATGGACAAGGTTAACAGGCCTGCTTCAATAATGCACTCTGAGGGACTTTGCAGACATTTCATTACTGACACATAAATCTGTCAAATAAGAAGGCTAAGTGGCACCTTGGGTACCATTAAGGGTTGTTGCATAATTGCATTCACTTTAGTTCCTGTTTTTTTCTTGATTTTTAAAAAAAAACGTAACTGTACCTCTCAGCAGAGATCTATAAGATCTATAAGAGATCTATAAGATGACACATAGAGGCAAGAAATCTACAATATAAGTCCCTTTAATATACCTAGGATTAATATAAATGTAAAAGGTGCACCTATAGCACCTTAAGCAGATTAAGCATTTGCAATGTGCCACTTACTGTATCAACCCAGTGACAAACACCAATGGCAGCCATGGCAGCAATTGCAGACAGTTTAAGATTAGGTCATTCAAGGACACTTTAACAGGTCAAAAGCAGCCAGTGACTGAAAAAAAAACCCAAATCTGTGATTTAAAAAACAACAACAATAACTGCACCTCACTGCAAGACAGCAAACATAATTCTTTAGTCACAGCACACAAAAAGTGGGCAACATGGTGGTTTGAAATCATTTTCATTTGAATGATGGTGAAATTACTGACTCTGTGACTCTGTGGGTCTCTACACTGCCCTCGTTGGTTTAACAGTGACCAATTAACTGGGGCAAGCATGCAGTGGCACCATTGGTAAAAAGCATTGAGAGGGACAATCTCAGGCTGCATGAATCAATGCACTAAATGTGTGCCTGTGGCTGAGTAGATGTGAATGTCACGGTATAAAAACAGGGTAGCCGGCTTAGGCTCGAGTACTTCCAGGGACCTTTGTTGCATCTCATTATCCTCCTTTGTCAACTTTCTAAATTAGGCACAAGTGTCCCCCAAAATACTCAGAGGAGACTGTAGCCATCATCAAACTCGCAGCAACTGCACTCCCCTCCTGCACTATCTTAAAAACAGAGATACGTCTGTGCAATTTCAACAACAATCCAGCCAGTTACAGTATGTATGCAAGCATTGCTGGGACCGAGGAAAGAGATTAAAGCAAAAATATATTCAGAGTTTTCCTAAAATAATCATCCGGCTTCCAGAAGCAGCACTAAAAACTGAACAGAGGCACATTAAAAACAGAGCTGGGAGAGAGCTGAGCAAACACTGACAGAGGTTTTAAGATATGCCATGTGGAGGACAGGCACTGAGCCTCTCACATTGAGATGACTGCAGGGATCGACCAAAGACTGCCTCCCCCTTCCCACGTTTAGATCATCAAAACCTAATTGAGAAATGGTACCCAAAGACACACACATACATACACAAACAGAAAGACATAGTGGCTCTGCTTGCTTGGTTTCACAAGCACACTATCTCAAGGTTGACAATAGAAAACCATAAGATAATGAGACCCGATGTCCATCTGAGTTAGAGAGCAAATCAATCAGCCGGGAACGCACCATAGCAGTGTGAGAAGTGGCCCAGGGGATAAACTGTCTGGATGATTACAGGTTCAGCCTTAGGCTCATCAGGTTTTCTGTTAAGGTGAGACTTGAATATAGCAAACTGGAAGAAGAGGTGAAAGACACATGTAGCAAAGAAGAGGGACATAAATGATAAACGCTATGCGCACATTCTCGTTTTGTGGCAGGATAAATGGATCCCAGAGGAGTGTAAAAAAAAGTGTTAAGCAACAGACCAGAGATGAATGTATGATTGCTGGGAAGATGGGAAGTTGACTCACCCAGGACTACAACTTGCACAGCGCTCCCTCCACATCTGAGCCTGGAGGTGCCCTGGTCACCGCTGGCCGTCTACTCTGGCTGAGTCTGTGCAGGATGATGTTACAGTATTGGTCCTCCAGCCTCTCCAGACACTGGGCTTCCTTCTCCTCCTCCACCACCTCTTCCCGCAGCAGCAGCAGCAGCAGCAGCAGCAGCTGGACCGAAGTGCATTCACTCACCTTCCCTCACCGGTCTCTGCTCCTCCCAGCAATGCTGTTGAATTATCTATCGCCTCCCAAATGGAGTCCCCGGATTTCCCCTCACCTCTCCTTTGTGCTATAGAGCCAGCAGGAGCTCCTCTCCCAGCAGGCACCCAGCTTTGTGTCTCGGAGTAGCGGTGAAGGCAGCCACCAGTAGCGGCAAGCGGGTCGGACTGATGGAGCTCTGGTTATTGGATTGCATGTGTATGAGTGTCCTGGCATTTGTGTGTGAGGGATATAGAGCGAGGTGTGTGTGTGTGTTTGAAAGAAGACCCGGCTTCTGTTCACTGGGGCTCATCTGCTCTCTCTCTCTCTCTCTCTCTCTCTCTCTCTCTCTCTCGTACTCGGGCTGTTATGCGCTGCATTCACGTTCCGTGTAGGAAAACGGAAGAAGAGCTACCTGCTTAGAGATTTAGCCCACCTCAGTATAATCAGAACGCTCTGTCGGACAGGAAAGTGCTTGAAATTTAAAGCGGAAAAAAACTGAAATAATTATTAGATCATCAAATAAATATAGGCTTTCAATGAAATACACTGAAATGATAAATATATAAATGGTCAAATACATTTCAGTACATCTCAATTTTTTTTTTTTTTAATTGAGTTAATTATCATGGAAACTTATTTATTTTGGTTTTATATTTTCTCTTTTCACTTTTTGAAACTACTCCTTCTTTCCTCCTCAACTCCTAAACTCAGCAGACATATGAAACCTTATAATGTGGTAAAAAGCTGCCAGTTTAAAAGTCCAGAAGATATCCAGCAACTAATTGATTGCAAGTGATTGAAACCATCATTAGGCTGAAAAAAAATATGAGCCTATCAGAGCAATAGCAAAAGTTTTAGGAGTGGCCAAATCAGCAATCTGGTTTATTCTTTAAAAAAGAAAAAAAAAAAAAAGGAATACACTGGCCACCTCAGCAAGGCCCAAAAGACCACAGAAGACAAAGTAGATGATGCCAGAATTATGGTCATCATTTGTTTTGAATTGTTTTCCATGATTAAGAAAAACAACTCTGCAACATCTAACTAAGTCAAGAACACTCTTGAGGAGGCAGGTGTATCATTATAATATTATTATAGTATGAGCATGTATGGCCACTAGTGTTTCTTGATAATATATGACTGCTGATAAAAGTAGCAGGGTGAATTGTGAAATGATATACGCTCTGCTCAGATTCAGCTAAATGCTGCAAAACTATCTGACAGTGGAAATGGATAAAGACCCAAAGCATACTGTAAAAGCAACCCAAGAGTTTCTCAAGGCAAAGAAATTGGATATTGTTCAATGGCCAACTCAGTCACCTGATTTAAGCATGTGTTTCAGTTGTTAAATACAAAATTAAATGCAGAAAGACCCACAATCAAGCAGCAACTAAAGGAGGCTGTTGTAAAGGCATGGCAGAGCAGGTCAAGGGAGGAAACACAGCATTTGGTGACGTCCATGGATTATAGACTTCAGGCAGTCACTAACTGCAAAGGATTTTCTTTCAAGTATTAAAAACAATCCTTATATTTAAAATTATGTTATTTGTCCAGTTAGAGCCTGGGCCTCTGATTCTCTGCTATATTATCAATAGTTTATCTATGGACCTGGTAAATAAGTGTTGAATCCTTGTTGTCCTCAACCATCCTGTTCCAGTTCTGCTTCCCGTATTCCCAAAATTACAACCATCAGAGAACGGAGGTCTCCATGTAAGAATAAAGGGAAGCCATTTGGGGTTTAGTATCTTGTTCCAGGAGAAAACAAATGAGTTGCACGTCAAATCATAAACTCTAGCCAACTACCAACTCAGTCTCCTAACTGAGCAACAGCTGCTACACTGTTGTTTTACAGTGAGACTGAGGAGAGATGGATGGTGTGCCAGGTGGCTGAAACTACAACTTAGCATTAAAGGAAAGCATAGTTTTTCAGTCCACGGTGAGTGCAGAATGAAGTTTCTGCTCTTTAAATCTTGGAAGGTCCAGTGCCAAAAGATGATATTTTACATCTTTGAAAAGAAGTGACAAAGGAAATTTGCTTTTTTGTACTCGCACCAGGAAATATTAGACACCACAGGGAAAGGTGAAGATGGTCAGCACTTCCAGATTGTTGTGTTTAATCCTTTATTCTGCTTGAGAACTGATATGATATTAATGAAAAAAAATAATGCAAATGGAAAATATCTGCAAAACAAAATGCATCACGGCAACTCTTAACAATACATATGGCTTGGATCTGAACTAAGAATATGTAGAGAGACTGTACATTTACAGTTTTCAGGCTGGACTGCATGCCAACAAGAATGGAAAGTCTTGCAGCCTTCCTTCAGGCATCCTCACACATCTTTTACATTTCACTGCTGCTTTTTAGCAGAGCATAAATCTGAGCCTGAGGCAGTCAAGGAATGTCATATCCAGGTGAAAATGGAGGCTATGCCATGTTTTATCCCATCTGCAGTCTGCTTTGCTGTCTTAGACGCACACAATGGGGCTTTCCTGTGCTCATTTCATCCGAGCTGCAGTCTCTCTGCATGTGTTGGTTGCACATGCTATAGTGTCACTCTCCATACAAATGCATTCACTGGTTATTGTATTTTTAAGTTCAAACTTTTGAACTGCCATAGCCTGTAGTACAGTGACCTTCATGAATGTCATTTTCCCCTCTTCCATCTTAGGAAGGCTTTGGTAAATACATTGAGGCAAGGTAGAGGATACCATGTTTCTTGGCTGAGCACTCTGAAGAGTTTCACCATAATCGTAGCAGAGTAATAATCACCATACCTGACTCCCACATGCTTCATACCCCAGGGCAGTGGAAAAATTAAGTCTGCTCTATGGGTACCAAGGGCTTTTCTGGCTGAATATTTTTTATATTTTTTGCAGTACACAAGTATTGAGGGGGCGTGTTGATAAATATGTTATACATAAAACATGAATGCAATTCACCTGCCTTCTGTGCAGGCTGAAACGGCTGTACATCAGGTCTACTCCTTTATACTCATTTGTCAAACTGAAAGGACTGCTTACCCTTATGTTCTCTGTGCGGGTGTGAGGGGCTCAGTTACAATGAAAGCACAGTCATACAATCACAGTCATGTTTCTGAGATCCAAAATATGCTACTCATGCACACTCATTTTATTTATGTATATATGTTTCATTGTCCCCAGACCTTTTTCAGGGATTACAGTTAATAAACTAAACGTCAATTGGCACTAAGTGTCAGTGATTTCTTTCTAATTATCTGGACATAAAATGGGAGCTTATATTTATATTAATTTATTTATTTAAAAGGGACAATACAGTTTGACATAGCTCCAATACAGAGCATGAAACTGATGCGCTGCACACAGAGTTTATAGCTATTGCTAATTTCCAACCCTTGTCCCTTGTTAGGCTTTTACATCCACAATGAACAAACAAGACTTACAGCATTCAGTTACATAAAACCACAATACACGATAAATACAAAACTACAATAAATACACAAATTAGAAAAATATAGTGCAAGAAAGATACAGGAATTAAAATTATTTCTAAAAGTATGAATAGTTGTGAAATTATAACATAATTAATTAAAATTACTTCAGCTCTGATTTACCTTTAACCAACCTTTGACCTTTACTGTGAAATATTTAATATCTCTAATCAATTTGATTTCAGCTGGAAGTGTGTTCAATAGATGACAAGCCTTTATGGAGAAAGCTGATTGTCCAAGTTTAGATCTACGATGTGGTATTTTACAGTTGCCCCTCACCATGCTCCTAGTAATGCAATTACTGTCTTGTCTTTGAATGTATCTAGCAAGACACTCTTGGGCTAAACAATTTACACATTAGAAAACTAATTTAAGAAAACACGAATGAAACTCTCAAAACTAAGTAAATTATATTTCTTAAAAATGTGACAATGATTCAATTCAATTCAATTCAATTTTATTTATATAGCACCAAATCACAACAACAGTCGCCTCAAGGCACTTTATATTGTAAGGTAAAGACCCTGCAATAATACAGAAAACTCCAACAATCAGACAATCCCCTATGAGCAAGTATTTGGCGACAGTGGGAAGGAAAAACCCCCTTTTAACAGGAAGAAACAACCGGCAGAACCAGGCTCGGGGAGGGGCAGCCATCTGCCGCGACCGGTTGGGGGTGAGCTGATGCCATTGAACTAGCTTGTAATCTATTATTTTTCGAGTTTGGTTGTATAAGGGTGTCAGATGCTTAATTATAGATGGTGAAGCTTAAGCCCAAACTGTCATACAATACGATAAATTAGAAAATATCATGGAATGCATACAAAACTGAGCGGCTGAGGTGGGTATGTAATGTCAAATTAACTTAAAACAATTCAGATTAGTCTTAACTATCTTTAAAATCTTCTTTACATGCTTATCAAATTTGAGATGTGGCTCTATAATTATTCCTAAAAGCTTAAAATCTTTAACGTCCTCTCTTTCTTTATTCCTTAACTTGATTTTAAATTCTTCAGTTGGACTAAGTTTTCTAGTAGAGAAACACATAAACACAGATGTTTTCTAGTCAGTTAGTGGCCAAATAGATGCTTGCCTTTGGTGGATCAAACTGTCTCAAATGAAGAAAAAAAATAATTGCACAAGAAACAGTGGTCACATGTACAGTCATGGGAAAAAGAAAGTTTTCATAGGACTTCATGCAGTCCTGTGAAAAACTAAGAATATCCCATAGTTCGGTAGCTTGTAGAACCACCTTTTGTCATGGTCCCTGGGTCTTCTGTCTGCATCAAGCTCGTGTGTCTTAGTCTGGGTTGCAGTGTCAGTCATTTCCTGCTTTATTTTGGTAGCCTGTCTCTCGTGTGCATTATGGTCAGTTTAACTTCCTCTGTCTATTACCCCATAGTTGTTCCTGCTGTGTTCCCACCTGTTTCACATCCTCTCGTTATTCTGTGTTTGTATATATTGTCTCAGTCTGCCCTTGCCCTTTGTGGTGTTCTCCTTCATGCTGTGTGTTCTGTGTTTCTTCCTTAGAGCCTAGTTAGTTCCTGGTTTCTGCCAAATCTGAGTTTTTGTACTTTGTTTCCTGAAGTTCGGCAATAAAGCTGCCTTTAGTTTTGCATTCCTGTTTTCCAAGTCCTGCATTTGGGTCCTACTCTGCCTGGCACACAGTCAACTTCTTGATACTTTTAGCAGCAATAACTTGAAGTAATCATTTTCTGTATGACTATATCAGTCTCCCACATCGTTGTGAAGGAATTTTGGCCCACTGTCAGCATTGCTTAAGTTCATTAAGATTTTCGGGCATTCTTTTATGCAAACCTCTCTGAAAGTCCTGCTATAGCATTTCAGTCAGGTTTAGTTGTGGACTTTGACTGTACCATTGCAATACCTTGATTCTTTTTCAGCCATTCTGTCGTATATTTGCTGCTGTGCTTGGGATCACTGTCCTTTTGCATGACCCAATTGCAGCCAAGCTTTAGCTGTTGGACAGATGGTCTCACATTTGACTCTAGCATACTTTGGTATTCAGAGGAATTCATGGTCAACTCAATGACTGCAAGGTGCCCAGGTCCGGTGGCTGCAAAACAAGCCCAAATCATCACTCCTCCACCACCGTGCTTGACAGGTGGTATGACATGTTTGTGCTGATATGCTGTTTCATTTTCACCAAACATGGCACTGTGCATTATAGCACATAGTCTGTAGAGTCTGAGATGTAGATTTGTGGTTGTGTAATTTCTCTGAGCATTGCATGCAATTTGCTGGGACGTCCATTCCTGGGAAGACTGGCAACTGTCTTGAATTTTTTCCACTTGTGAATAATCTTTCTCACTGCAGAATAGTGGACATCAAATTGTTTGGAAATGGCCTTATAACTCTTCCCTGATTGATTGGCAGCAAAAACTGCTTCTTTAAAATAACTGTTGGTGTCTTTTCTCCTTGGCATTATGTTAACACACACCTGAATGCTCCAAAGCAGCAAACTGCCAATACTTCTGCATTTATAGAGGTGCTCACACTTGCTGACAGTCATTTAATCAAGTGCATTTGATTAGCAGCACTTGGCTGCTAGTTTCCCTCTTAATTCCTCTGGAGGCAGTATAGGTATACTTAACTTTTCACAGGACTTCACAGAGTCCTGTGAAAACTTCCTTTTTCAAATGACTGTAGGTGCTTATCGACCATAACTGAAAGAGACAAAAACAGAATATGTAACTAATAACATCACAAAGTACAGCCTAAAAAATTACTTTCAAGCAATATCAACCTTCTGGTCTATACAAAGAAAAAAGAAACAGCTACAAAAGCTGTATTTACTATGGCATTATTTCTCTCTGCTTTAAACATCCACAAGTACAGCTCACCTTGGTTCAAGGCCATTGGCAGACTCACCATACTCCTCTGTTTAATATAATTTAAACTAGCACACACAAACAAGAAGCTAATAGTGTGTGTGCCTTCCACAAACTTGGGATCTCTACAGTACCTGCCCCTGATACTTCACAATATTCAGCTGTCATTTGCAGATGCCACTTCTATCTCATCTGCCCTGTTCTGCTCCTTGGTAACCGCCTCTATGTCTGGTGGGTTGTCTGTCTAAAACCTGAAGTCCCGCATCATCCTAGCTCTGCTGTTCTCGCATTCTTTGAATGGTGAGTCCCATCATTGGGAACTTCTGCACATTATCCCAGTCATTTGACTATGCTTCTCAGAGTATGCTGATCCGGACCACATTTTACACCCTGCTGCTATGTGCTGGACTTTCTTAAGGGTGTCTTTGCACATCAAACACCTCCAATCTGTTGTCGTAGACTTCTACCTCTAGGGATCTAGTGCTGCCATGATCACAGCCTATGTGCTGTCCTTAATGCCAGCTTTTTCTAGCCACTAGGATGTCTTGTTATAAGTTACTACATTTATTTTCCAGTAATACCCATATTGGAGGGCCTCAGTCCTCCACAGTATTTTCTCTTCCTCATCACCCTTTGCCTTTTCCTGCCTGAGGCAATTGCTTATCAGTTCATCCTGTGGAGGCAAGCATACCATAAAATTACAATTTGGCATATTTTTATAAAGATCCACAGCTATTAACAGTCATACTCCTTATAACCTTGGCATACGTTATATTGTCAAAAGCTGAAAAATACCAACTTCAGTCCCTGAAGAGCTACACTGGCACAAAAAAGTACAATACAAAATCTGTAAACATTTCAACAATTGCTGCTTATAAAAATGAAGGTACTTAATCATTATTTACCAACCAATATAATAAAACAAATAGTGATATAAATGTTTTTCAATTCCTTTATCGGAGATGGCAGCATACCATTTACTAAAATTAATCACACACGCAAAAACCAGTGGTACCTATAAATATACAAATTAAATATATGAAATAACACATACACACAAGTGAGTGCATGAATTTAAGTATTTGAGTATTCATACCTATTTATATTTAGGGGCATGCAGATTTCAGGGGGATGAAGCCCCAACCCCCAAAACGTTGAATATATGCATTTGTGTCCCAAATAAAAACATGAAAGAAGCAGAGGGCCTATTATGAAAAGATATTACTGAGGGAGGAAAGCTTGCAATGGGGGCAAGTGTTTTTTATTCAGAAACATATATAGTCACACATACAGCATTATGAGTCACTAGCTGCACAACCTCTCCTCTGTTGCTGTGTGCATGCAGGCAGCTTGATAATTGTGGAGGAGACAGAAGGAAAAAAATTGAGGTTTTTTTTTTTTCTAAAAGTCTAAAAACCAAGTTGTGTAAGTTGTGAGCTGCAGTTTTTGAGTTTAGAAGTATTGTTTCTAGATTGATAACTAATCTTAATGCTTGGTGTCTTTCTAGTTTTCAGTGAGCTTCAATAACACAGCTGAGATATACAAAATTACTAAAAGTCATTCCAGAACACAGACGTGTGATACACGTTGCATGTGGAGAAGTTTAAACCATTAAGGTCCCAGGGCTTTTAAATTAAAATAAATTAATTTACCATTGAACAGGTAAGTCAAGCTAAGCAGGTTTCCTCTTGCAAAAAAAATGTAGTCTGATATGAGACAGATTTGGAAGTACTCTTGTACTTGACGTTCTGAGAGCCAAACTGCATGAGCGTGAGTCGGACCGTGTGGGTGAAGGTCTGTTGTTAGCCACTGTTAGCTTCTTCAGCCAATAGGAGCTTAAAATGTTGGGTCCTGGTGTTTTTCATGCTCTTCAGCTCCTCGTGATTTAGACTTGTTTTTGGATGACTACCTTTGTGCTAAATGCCTGAATCATGTCGTGGGAGCTCTGCTCTTAGATCCACCAGCCACTTGGCAAAAGAGTGTTATGTGATGCCTCTTTGTTGTGATACTTAGTCTCAGCTCTGGGTGGGTCTGTCCTTGTTCTGTTGTTCCCTTCCAGCTGGGAGTTGTTGGGTCTTTGAAGATCAGTCCATTTATTCTCTATAAATAGACAGATTAAACATTCACTGAAAGGATTTTACCATTCATCCTCAGGGTGCATGAATGTCAGATAAGAAAAGTCTGAAGGGTTCTTCCTCTGGGAACCATGAATGTGAATACAAATTTCATCAAAATCTGTGAAACAATTACTGAGAAATTTAAGTCTAAATACAATATTAGCAAAAAGCCCAAAAAGCGACATAGCAGAATTTTGTCTCTTTCCACTGAGTGCTATAATCTATAATACTATAATCTCTGAGTGGGTAACAGCGTAAGGCAGAAAACAGCATTTGCCCTGCAATACGTTACAGACAAAAAGTGGATGTGCCTAAGACGTGACTTTGTTTTATGACTGTATGTCATAAGTGCTTCCCATGCAAGTGTTAGAAGTTTGCCTTGCAGGCTTAGAGTGTTACTGTGCTGAGACCAGGGGGCCTCTGGCTGCCGCTGGACTGAGCAGACAGGCAGCAATGTACCCACTTTCTCTGTGACACTGACAAGAAGAGCAACCACACTGCATACAGTAGCTGCGTCTCTGTGTGTGTGTGTGTGTGTGAGTATGAGTACCCATGAAAGCACAGTGTTAGATCTTGAGTGCAGCTGTGAAAAAGGCTGTGTGAGTAATCGTTGCTGCTCAGCTTGTCTCTCTGCTATAGGCTTCCTGCTTGTGAGATGAGCTCAGAGGTGGCACATGTACTTCACAAACAATGCAGACAAATTCAGGCAGCTAGTACATTCATCACACCATCAGCGTGAAGCCACAAAAACACACCGACAAAATGGCAGAAAAAGCCCCTGGCCCTGGTGGTGTGACCTGCACGTTCCATCCATCCATTTTCTTAGCTGCTTATCCAATTCAGTGTCGCAGGTGTACTGGAGCCTATTATAGAACAAGAAGCGGAGTACACCCTGGACAGGACAACGGTCCATTATGGGGTGCTTCGACTTCCTCCTCTGTTTCATCTGCAGTCTAGCTAGAATATAGTGACAACAAAATAATTAAGCACTCAGCTACATTAAACATTAAATTATGTCTTCATCTTTGACCTGTAGCCTACTTCCACCCTATTTCCAAGATGGATTTCTACAGGTGTTGTTTGCAAATGAGCTGATTAACTATTCTTTATAATTTGATGTGATGAATAGAAGTAAGGATTTCCATGCTGTAGCCAGGCAGAGGTAGAATGAGTAATACGTTGATGCTTCAGTGTTTATGTGTGCGTAGGCTGGACAGTCCCACAACTGCAGGCTTGGACAAAGGCTGGTGACTCACCAGAGCTCAGCTGAAGCAGTAAGAAAAATAAAGTAATGGAGAGAAGGTATAACACTGGATTAGTAGTGGCTCTCATGAGAGGAGAGGAGAATGGGAAAGGATGGAGGGATGAAGGTCTACAGGGAGCCTAAAGACCCAAAGGGAAAAAATGTGTGAGCAAAGAGAGGAGGAGGCACATAGGAGGCATTTGCTTCTCCCTAAAGGCTGACCTTTGGGGAGTGAGTGAAGGATGGAGGAGTAAATAAAGTAGAGACAGTCTACAAGAGAATAAATAGCACCCACAGGGACACAGAAGGAAGCAGCAAGGAGGAAGAGGAGACAGCTTGGGGGAACTCTGGAGACTACCAACACACACACAGAAATTCCTTTTGGATGTGGGCAGGAGACCATATTTGCTCAAGTAAATATGGAGACAAGTGAGAATGTGTGTGTGTGCATGATTACACAGTTTCTTATTGCACAGCAGTGTTTATCTGAACAGGAATCGAGGACTGCAGTGACTGTGGGCCTCAAGCAGTTTCTGACTTCTTGTATTATGTCACATTGCTTTGCAAATTATTGCAGCCAGAACTAGAAAGGTATGCAGCTTAACTGCCTCCACTGAGAATAACCAGTGATTAAGGAGAGATTTCTTCTTCCTTCAATTTCTGTGCAGTAAAAGATCATCTTAAAAGGAACCCTGTGGAGTTTTTGACCTCTGGAGGTGCTTTTAAAGCTGAGTTTTGATGAGTCATTTGCCAGTGGAAGAAAATATCAACAGCTGGGGTTCATTATAACAGCTTGTGCAAATGTTTTATGAAGACATTCAACATCATTGCAAGCTTTAAAGTTGTTTTTTGTTATGCAAATTCTGCTTCTACCCTGGTGTAAAACTGTGCAACCAGGACAAAATACAACACTTTCATTGTTTACAACAATTAGAAAAACTAGTAGAATATTATCAGTGCAACTTAATTTACTTCAAAAAGTGTATTATACCAGAACAAACCCCATGAGATACATCATCCCATTTTGAAGGGGGTTCAAGCTTGTGTTAATTACTAAGGAGATTTAGGATTATATGGGTTCAAAAATCCTATGTGTCATGTCCTATGTGGCTTCATGCTTACCAATTTTGCTGTTAGAAGTTTGAGGTCAATCAGTCCCTGCTGCAGTTCACCGAAGACCAAGTTTTCTTCATTAAAAAGTTTCTTAAAGTTTCACTTAAGACAGAAAAGAAATTCTCTGCAAACTTAAGATGGATAATCATGGATCAGATGCAGAACTATGACTGCAGGGTTTTGTTTTTACATGAGCAGTTTAATACAATACTAGAGAAACTAACACACATGTTTTAAATGCACTAACTCTAACAAGGTAGACTGGTATCACCTGCATGCTAAACACACACAGTACACACTGGTTTTCACAACTGCTGTGATCCAGTGGCTGTGCTTGGGTTGGATTAATTGAAAGCACGTCTAGCTGATTGTGCTTCCACTCTAGTCTTCTTGTACCCCATGCTGCAAACACCATTGTCACATTTTCCTCTTTCTCTGTGTGGGTATGTTATACACTCCAGACTTTAGACGAAAATCAATACTTTGATAATAGAAATTATTTTGTGTTTCTGTGAGCTATATGGTTACGATCTAGCTGAACGGGTCACATTTTCCAGTTTCTTGGTGCAGGCCAGGGCCTGAAGGCAAAGTTAGCTTGCTGAAGCTGGGGTGATGCCTACCCAGTGCAAGGTGGTGGGTCTAGGAGGACAGCTGCCGATTTCTGTGGACGTTGTCAGCATGCTAGAGAGGGTAGCAGACCTGCGGCACAGCTGATCCTGGCTTTAGTCTCTGTGTTCTGTCCCTTTTGCAAGAGGGACACTGGACTGTTTTCACCCATAGCTCTTATGCATTTAATACTGTAGCCACAACAGCTTCCCTTTGATTTTGGTGATTTGTTAAATAAATATAATAATATAATATTTTTAAATTCTCTTTAGAGGTGGTTGTTTGCCCACAGCTGGGACTGTTGGTCAGAACTAGAACCTGTGTGTTACAACTAACAAAAACATGAAAATGCTCTTCAAAAATGTAAGAAAAACATTCATAGTTGGATGGTATAAAAAAAATCAGAACTTTATATTAAGCCAAAAAAGGCAGGGGTGTAAGATTTGAAAGTAGATTAAGGTTTATGTATTTTGTTAAACATCTTACCTCATTCGTACTATAACAACTACTACAGTTTACTCATAAAACTGGCAAAAGGAACTGAGCACACTGCACTTACTACAGTGAACATGGTTGCTAGTCACCTACAAAAGACAAACACTGAGTGGATGTATTTTAGTTCATTTTAATTTGGCTTTTAATCTGATGCAAATTCATGTACTCCTGCAGCAGCTTCTGGATGTAGGCGTAACTGGAGGTCTTGTGTAATGGGTCAAGGATTTTTTTTAAACTAACCTCCCACAAGAGTCCACGTTAAAGAAGTACTCTCTGATGAGGTTGTTTTAAACACAAAAACCTCTGCAGGGCTTTTATTCCTCCCCACACTTTTCATTTCACATCAGTAATTTCCAGCTATTTAATTAAATATAATAATGACATGACTTTAGTGGGTCTTTTCCAAAAAAACAATGATGAATTGTTGTTGATGTTTTTTACCCAGATTTCTAAGTTGGAATAATGGTCTTATTCACCTCAATGCTTGAATAAGTTTATAAATGTGTTTTCTAAGATAAACCTGGCAGACTCACTCTATTCCCTGATGCTGTGTGATCAAATTGTGGAAACTGTGAACTATTTTTAAGTATTTGTCAGCACACATAGATGACAAAATGAGTTTCACAAATGAAATGGATTTAATACGTAGGAAGGCAAACCAGAGACTGCACTGAATTCAGAAGCTGAAGGCATTTGAGGAAAAAGTATATGTCAGCCTGATAGAGAGCGTCCTTGATTTTAATATCTCAGTATGGGTACTTGACTTTGGTGAAAAGAAATAAGCTGACAGCAGGGAACATAGTGGGCCACCAAATGACCTTTACAGTGCAACTCTGGGTTGAGACAGGAAAGCCCTGTTAATTATTAATCACAAGAAACATCGCCTCCACCATGAGTTGAGTTGAGTTTCTCCCTTTGGGGTGATGCTAAAGAACAACCCTTTTAAAGAGAAAGCTCTACAAAGGTTATTTTATCCTAAATGTTATTAATATGTTATGAATGCACAAACGATGAAATGCAGTGTTGTTAACCACAATGATTTTATCTTTTCTGAAAATGTTTGCATTGTCCTGAGTGAGAACAAAGATAATTTTCATGCCTCAGTTAGACAATGAAGCTTATTTAATTCCATTCTATTTAAAAAGTTTCAGGGAAATAAGTCAAGATCTTTAATGAGGGCCAGGCGTGAGATGTTGATCACAGTCTTCTCTTGTGGCACAGATTTCTTTTCTTTTTAATTAAAAACCTCTTATTATGTCTGTGCGCTTGAGATCTGATCATTCCAAAGCGGGACTTAAAACTTTAGCTTTTGCTGACGGGGGGGGAAAAACCATGGAACTGCTTATAATCTTACATTCATATTCAAGGCTGAAATTGATCACTACTGCAGGTTTCACACAGACATCTTATAGAGTGCTAAACAAGGTAAAGGAAGGTGAAGGAAGAATTTTTATTCCCCAGAAAGAGATGTTATTTTTAAGGAAGAAAAGAAATAGTCCAAGAAAGAAAAAGCTAGAAAAAGAGCCATTTAAAACATTTTTTATATATATATATATATATATATATATATATATATATATATATATATATATAATGGTTGTGTTGGAGAGTCAAGAACAAATCAATCTATGCAATGTTTGCAAGACATCCGTCTTTATTTTGTTTTATTACTATAATGAACACATGAAAATATTGAAATGGAACTGACTGCAGGCTGCATGTTTCTGGGTCAGTGTCAATGCTGTTACAGTGAGAAGTTAGATCTGAACTTTAGAGACCCTAGCCTTTTAGTGTTGAGGGTCAGTGCCTCCAAAAAGGGCCATGGAATAGCTCCCCAACGGTGCACACATCACTGCTTCACAGAAATAAAAAAAACCCAGCAGCTTCCTGCCAGCGTCAGGGACAAACAGGGCATATAAACACCCACAGCAACAGCAGGGACAGAAGAAGACATTAGTGGCAGATTTCTCATTAAATGCAGACATGCAAATATTGTATTTATGTTTTTCTGCATAAGTGTATGACTCTGTGTAGTTGGCTGTGAGACAGGGAGCTGAGCTTGACAGATCCAGAGCCATGCAGGCAGCTTCAATGAAGTGTTAAATAATTGATTGTTGCCTGACAAAAAGAAAGTAGCAGGTCTGTGTATGTGTGTGTGAATGTTGCTCATACTATATGACTCCGACTCGAGCTGTGAATGAATTCATTAATTAAATCAGGGCTAAACCAAACCCTGTAGATGAGTGCAAATTCCCCTGCTAGGTTAGCTAATTAAATCACAGTAATTATTTATAGTGCAGTCATAAAGTTAAA
>VUQS01044237.1:18167-28422 GCA_015108495.1 Heterochromis multidens
CAACATTGCCATATTTACATCATGATGTCTTATTTACATTACGTAGACATTTTGACTGGCAAGAAAGCACAACTTTGTCAGTTTGACAAAGTGTCCCTGTCAGGGGTAGGCAATTAATTTTCCCCAGGGGCCACACGAGAAACTGGGACTGCTATGGAGGGCCACACCAATAAGCTTGTAAAGAGAGAGAATTAATATTGAGCAGAATTGAGTTGAGCTTATTGATGCAGCCCTCCACATTAGTCCCAGATTCTCATGTGGCCCCTTGTGTAAATTAATTGCTCACTCCTGCTTGGCCAACATGCACAACACCGAGAACCTGAAAATACCTCACCTGAATTCAATCCAGTCATCGTTCACGTTATAATTACACTTGTGCTTTTGAGCCAAAACATCTCACGTGTGATGTGCCCTCTTCTTCTGTGCTACTAGACTGGAGAATTGGTGCCACCAGCTGTTTATCTAAAAATGTTAATGGGTGGAAACATTTGCGCTACATTTGGATGGAAACCACCTCTCTCTAACAGAGAGATAAGTGGAGATTGGCAAAAAAGAATTTGAAATAGGAAATGCACGTACAGCTGTTGATCCACTCCCTACATGGCAAACATCTGCACACTAGAGTTTGACAGTGTATTAAAATTTTCCAAAAGGCCATTGTCAGTCCAACAACCGTCAATTGTTGATCTATTCCTGGAGGGGTTTGTGTGAACAAAGTCACTGGCTATGTTAGCAACATGCAGCTAGTATGGGTTCCAGGACAGCATGTTGGTTCAAAAATATGCCACAGTAGGGAGTCGAGACTTCGACACTGGTGCTTTGTTCTACACTATTGAACACCAACCCTACGATGCCGAGTTTCCACAGTGCTGCATCCGCTAGACAGAGTAATGAAAATCTTTGTCATTGCCTGCGTACGACTCCCAACTCCAGCTCAACACAACAAACAGATAGGAGGCACCACCTTGTGGTGCTGTTCAGCAGTCTCCTCCTTCTTCTACTTAAAATTTGATCTTCTCTATGTAATTTACACCTTTTTTCCTCCTCATAATCTTGAAGTTACCTCCTACAGCCTCTCTCTGTCTCTTTCTGTTCGACTCCCTTCTTTTCCTTCTGTATTTGCTGTTGTGTTTTACACCCTGCCACACGTTTCTCTCAAACAAAAAAGGTGCGTTTGTGTACATGTGTGCTGGACTAACCTTGCAGAGGACAAGGCTGTAGGGCAAGGGTGATGTCACAAAGGAAACACTTTCTTGTGTACACACACACACAAACACACACACACACACACACACACACACACACATTTTGAGCATGCACACTCCCACCCACCCTCACCATTGTCATGTATAGTGTTGCTAATCCAGCCCTGTCGCTTTAGTATCAAACATAACCTCCATTTGGGGGGGCCAGACCCCTTACACATTCCCTGTGTGTGTGTGTGTGTGTGCGTGTGTGTGCCTCGGTGTATTAATGGGCCTGGTCAGCAGCTTGTATAATGGGCGGGCTGGCTTGGGATGCCTGTTTAAGTGTTGGGACAGGGAAAGGAAACGGGGTAAGGCAGATCCGTTAAAGCCTTTGATGTTGCTGGGACAGAGGGAAGAACAGCTTGTAGATGACACACACTCATGAGCGTGCACACGCATACACATGCATGCACAGATCTTAGGAAACTGGTAAATGGTTAGAATTGCAGGTGATTGTGAGGGAGAATGCCACGTTCAAGGATGTGTGTGTCGTTGATGTTTTCAGTGTTGTCCTTGGTTTATCAGACTTAAACCATCCTGTCTGGGCCTCATCCCACGTGTGTGTGTGTGCATCACCCCAGGAGAGCTGGGTGTTCATGGTTCATTAGCCACATGTACACTTCCGTTCTGTTCTCACTGGTAGAAGAGACAGATTTAAAGTATTCACACACATACATCCCCCCCACCCCTTTTGTTTTGTTCTGCCGACTCTGATGAACAGGCACGCAGCCTCCTCCCCTCTCCTCCTCATCTTCTAGTAATCAGGGTACCTATGAGACAGACAGATAGCATCTGTTGCCTTCTCTCCCCTGATCAATCTCTCCCTCTGTTTCTCCCCCTCTTCCATGTCATTGTGTTGCATTTCCCGTGACGATGGAGTGATGAGATAATGTACGAGTTGTCCTGCAGAATCAAAGTCTTTGGAACCCTCAGAAAACGCTGTCAGTGAGATGCTTCAGAGATTTATAGCAGATGACTTGAGCACCACTTGGCAATCTAACATTAGACAGCCATTTCTCTCTTCAGAATCTTTGGGCGTAGACCACTAAGATGGCTGTAAGGAATCCTTTGCCATTAGATCTGTTCAAATTGAACAGTTGCAGTCAACATGGCGGAGGCCTCTCTTGAGTGCGTTCAGCTGCTCGGTGAAGTCGCTGCCATCTGCTTTTTCAGCTCCAGACTCCTTCAGATCTGCTGGGCCACGATGGAACGAGGGTTTGGTATTGAACAGGGCCTCAAGGTTGATTAGCATATTTTCACCCTGTGTACAGACAACAGCCTCCCACCCACCCACCCTCTCCTCCTTTCCTCTCCTCCTTTCCTCTCCTGCACCCCTCCACCCATGTGTTTGATTCCTCGGCCGTGACAAAGAGCTTCACCCTTTATTTGGTGTGTGTTGTGTTGGTGAGGTGGGGGCGTCAAGGTGGGGTGGGGGGTTTAGATTAAGGGAAAGCTTCCTGCTCTTTATTTGGGGAGTCCCCCCGGGAGACGCTTTGGGAATGACTTTCGTTGAGTCACTAACGCCCGCTCTCTCTCTCACACACAGACACACACACACACACACACACACACACACACGTCATGCACACATACGCACCTTTCACCCTGCCTTTTTTCCCAAGCTGCCCATTGACTGCTGGTTACTGGTGACACACATGGGCTCTTCATTCAGAGGCCCCCGGTATGCTCACAGTAGATGAGTACAGCCCCCCGCCCTCATCACCCCTAACTAACTATACTTTAATATAAGTTACTCCACAGTGATGTGCAAAGACAGACGATGTGGTACAGTAACCTTCAGCTGACACGACATAATAAATGTAAAAACATCTGTAAGGTGTGAGCACTGAAGAAAACAACGAAAAGCATTTAGCAGAAACTCAAAACCTGAAGTGAAGATAGAACAGCAAACCAAAAGATTGAACAGTGATCTGTCGCTGTACTTTCCCCATCTCCAGCAGAGATTAAATAGTTTACGGATTCACTGATTAGTTGATCAACAGAAACTCTATTCTATGAAACGGATAAATTAGATTAAAAATGGCATCTTCTAGCTTCTTTAGGATGAGCCTTTATTTTTTTAAACTTTATATCTTTGCATTTTTCTTCAGACATTTTATATCAGGCTTTACCTTCGGCACTGTCATTTTATTTATAAGCATAACAACTAATCAATAAAGAAAAGTTACAGTGCCATGAAAAAGTATCTGCCTTTCCTGATTATTTAGTTTTTTGCGTATTTGTCACAATTAAATGTTTCAGATCATCAGACATATTTTAATATTACACAAAAATAACTTGAGTAAATACAAAATCAGTTTTTAAATGATGATTTCATTTATTAAAGGAAAAAACCTATTCAAACCTACCTGGCCCTGTGTGAAAAAGTAATTGCCCCCTCTTGTTAAATCACGAATTAACTGTGATTAACCACAGTTTTTGGAAAACTGCATTTAATTTCACTAGCCCCACCTAGGCCTGTTTACTGCCAGACCTGCTGAATCAAGAAATCAAGAAATCACTTAAATTGAACCTGCCTGACAAAATGAAGTATGTTAAAAGATCTCAAAAGATCTCAAAGAAACTGCTGAGAAAAAAAGTCACTGACATCTATCAGTCTGGAAAGGGTTACAAAGCCATTTCTAAGGCAAGAGCGCATTGGCGACTCATCCAGGAGGTCACAAAAGAACCCAGAACAACATCTAAAGAACTGAAGGCCTCACTTGTCTCAGTTAAGGTCAGAGTTCATGATTCAACATTAAGAAAGAGACTGGGCAAAAATGGCATCTATGGGAGAGTTCCAAGGAGAAAACCACTGCTGACCAAAGAGAACCCAAAGGCTCGTCTCACATTTGCCAACAAATATCTTGATGATCCCCAAGACTTTTAGGAAAATATTCTTTGGACTGATGAGAAAAAAGCTGAACCTTTTGGAAGGTTTGAGTCCCGTTTCATCTGGTATCAAACTAACACAGCATTTCATAATAAAACATTATACCAACAGTAAAACATGGTGGTGGTAGTGTGATGGTCTGGGGCTGCTTTGCTGCTTCAGAACGACTTGCTGTAATTAATGGAATCATGAATTCTGCTCTCTACCAGAAAATCCTGAAGGAGAATGTCCGGCCATCAGTTCATGTCCTGAAGCTCAAGAGCACTTGGGTTATACAGCAGGACAGTGATCTGAAACACACCAGCAAGTCTAAAACTAAAAAACAAAATGAAGGTTTTAGAGTGGCCTAGTCAAAGTCTGGACTTAAATCAGATTGAGATGCTTTGACATGACCTTAAACAGGCCGTTCATGCTGTAAAACCCTCCAATGTGGCTGAATTAAAACAATTCTGCAAAGAAGAGTGGGCCAAAATTCCTCCACAGCGATGTGAAAGACTCATTTCCAGTTATTGCAAATGCTTAATTGCGGTTCTTTCTGCCAAAGGTGGCACAACCAGTTATTAGATTTAGGGGCAATTACTTTTTCACACAGGGCCAGGTAGGTTTGGATAACTTTTTTCCCTTAATAAATGAAATCATCATTTAAAAACTGCATTTTGTATTTACTCAGGTTATCTTTGTCTAATATGAAAATGTGTTTGATCTGAAACATTTAAGTGTGACAAATATGCACCAAACTAAGAAATCGGGAAGGGGGCAAATATTTTTTCACTGCATTATGAAAATAATCTTTAAAACGGAAGTATAATTTTAATCCAAATCCTTTTAATTTTTAACAAGGGGTCTTTGTTACCCTCTTTAAAAATATTTTAACAGTTTTAAAGCTCTCCAATTTTAGTCGTTGTGCATGACAAAGCGTGGGACTACTACTCTTCATGGCGCACTTAGACTCATTTTTTTTAAGACAGATTTTCTCCATTGAGGTGTTTTGAGAGCAGAAATGTATAACAGGTTTAAATTTATAAATCTTAAAGGAAAAACTCACCGTAAAAAATTAGAACATGGTTACAAACTATTGCAGTTTCAATGGACTTCAAAAAGAATTACAACAAGAAGTACCTTTGTCAGCGGTTTTTGGATACTGATGCTACAATGCAAAATCTTTAAAAGTGCTTAGTGTAAATACTTTAATAATAGGGACAAGAATCACAGAGTAACTTGTGATACTTTCCCCACGATAACAATTGTACAAGAATATAGTATTTTACAATACTCATTGTATTGCAAGACAATCATCTATGATGTATGATGATATCTGTGTAATTGAAGGAGGAAAAAAATAACCCTTAAAAAGGCAAAAAAATTATATTATCATTCAATTTTAATAGTGTGTCAATTCAGTTAATCAGCTTTCTAATTTGCTTCTTCCTGCACTATCCTCCATTTCCCCCTTGTGAATTATTTCTTTTTCACCGTAAATTAACTTATATATTATAGATATTAACAATATCTGTCTGTTAGGGTAATTTTTTTCCTTTCAGAGATGGTAGATACTTAGTGTACAGTAATACCAACATCTTTACAGGTCATCCTCCTCTATGGGAGGACCATCAGGTGATTTTGAGTCAAAATTTTAAGTTTATCTGTGTGATGACAACATTAAGTTGCTTGCATTGGTGCATGTTTGTGTGTGTTTTTTTTTTTTTTTTTGGAGGTGAAGGTCGTGGCAGAAAGAAGCCCCATCCAAACAGCAGCCATTTTAATTTGTTTGACAGGGAAGAGAGGTGATAACCTCCCTTTGCAGCCGCTCACCCGGGGAGGAGAGGGGGGGCAAAGAGAGGTAGAAAACAAGGAGAGAGAGCAAACGCAAAGGAAGGGAGGGCTGAGCAGAATAGCGATAAGGGGCTGGATAGAGTCAGTAAAAGAAAGAACAAACGAGAGTGGTGAAAAAGGAGTGTGGAATATTTGATTATGGCTCAAGGCTGCATATTTGTCCAAAAGCTAAAGACTGTCAACCAGCAAATCGCAGGGGTCGACAGATGGGTGTGTCTTTGTGTGTGTGTGTGAAAGCATTCAAGCCTGTGTGGGTCATTGCTTATCAGGACATAATTTATACCAAATACACGTGTCTGTGTGTTTCTGCGTGTGTGTTTGTGTGTATGTTACAATTTCTGGATGTCAGTTACAGTTCTGTGGGCCTGAGGAGAATACAGCGGCCTCCCTCAGGGTGCTGTTAGTGCTACTCTCATACAGATGTGCTGGGCTGCGACTGTGTCAGTTTCTGTGTGTGTGCGCGTGTGTGCGTGCCTTTCTCTTACAGGAAACTAAACTTACTCCTCAGGGTTTAGAGTTCCTAATAGGGTTGGATCTAGAGACTAGAATTTATCAGTTCTTATCGAATACTTGTTCCAGTTGTGTTATATTGTTGTTGTAAGAAAAGATTTAAAAAAGACACCCTAATTTTCCACAGATTTAGGCTTCCAGTCATTTGTCATAGAAAGCCACACTTTTGAATGCAGCTCTGGTTTTCATGCATATTAACCAGCATTAAAGAACTAAAGTAGGTCCAAACTTTGTTTTCAGGCACTCTTAAAAAGCATATCTCATAACTTGTGTGTGTGTGTGTTTGTGTGTGCACATGTTGCTTGGTTTTGAATAAGTAACTACAATCCCTTTGTTATTCCAAAATTTGCCCTTTTTAATTGTTCACTGGTTATTTTGTTGTATTAAAGTGGTCATTACCCAGTAAATGAAGAATATATGGCAGGGCTGTTGCATTAGAGTTTCAGGATTAACATAAATATAGGAGCCTAGTACGGTCCTTTACTCTAAACTAGTTTTTAAAAGGCATTTTCTTCTGTTCTGCCAGATGCTGAAGAAGGAGATGAAACTTGGTTGGTTTCAGACAAAGACAAGGAGGTAGGTGGCAATGAGCAGCTTTTTAGTCCTTTTTGTTTGTTGGTGTTTTGTTTTTGTTTTTCATAAAACAAAATAACTTTTATAAACATAAAAGCTAGTATTTGCATCATTGTTGATGGGTTTTAACCTTGTTATTTTATATGGAAATGATAAAAAGCAGACATACATAATTTCCAGAAATAATAAATTAACTGGTGATTCCACAAGCTTTTGGGGAATTCTAAAAGGATTTATGTTCTCATCATTTTCCACTTTGATTAAAGAGGAGACTTCATGTGTATTGAATCTGTGCCTGGATGTGCCTGCTGTTAAAATGCATTATTAATGATATAATAAGTCCATAAGTTTTTTGACAGTATATTTCAGCTTTAGTTCAAGGGGTTTAACCAAAGTATTGCATGAACTGTTTAGGAATTACAGCCATTTTTATACACAGTCCCCCATTTTCAGAGGCTCAGAAGTAAATGGACAAAGTAACATAAATGTAAATTTAAGGATTGTTTTTAATACTCTCAAGTTTACACCCCATGGACATCTCACAAGTCTGTGTTTCCTCCCTTGAGATGCTCTGCCAGGTCTTTACTGTCCGTTGCTGCTTGTTTGTAGGTCTCTCTGCCTTCAGTTTTGTCTTCAGTAACTCCAAAGCATGCTCTATTGAGTTACAATCAGGTGACTGGCTTGGCCATTGAAGAATATCCCATTTCTTTGCCTTGAGATTCTCTTGTGTTGCTTTTATTGTATGCTTTGGGTTGTTATCTATTTGCACTGTGAAGCTCTGTCCCATCAGTTTTGTAGCATTTGGCTGCATCTAAACAGACAGTATAGCCCTGTACACTTCAGAATTCATCCTGCTACTTCTATCAGCAGTCACATCATCAATACTGGCAGCGATACATACCCATACCATAACATATCATCCACCTTATTTGACAAATGATGCGACTGTGTTTCAGATTGTGAGCTGTTTTTACTATCTTTGCTTTTTTTTTTTTAGCCTAACCCTAACCCTCCTTCACTTGCATCCACATCTCTTTGGATCTCTTATTAAGAGTTCAGGTGCAAAGAGTCCAAACACAAGTTCAACACTTAAAACCAATTCCACATTTTTTATCTGCTTATTTTATCATTAAATAACAAGGGAACAAGCCCTCACCTGGTCATGAAATTACCTGTTCAGTATGTTGTCCAATAACCTTTGAGCATCTGAAAATGGGGCACTGTGTATAAAAGTAGTTGCAATACCTAAACAGTTAATACAATACTTTTGTAAAATCCCTTAAATTAAAGCTGAAAGTCTGCACTTCAATCCCATCTTGATTGTTTAGTGTGAAATCCACTGTGGTGGTGTACAGAGACAAAATTACAAAAAATGTGCTTTCTACTTTTTGGTCATTCTTTTTAACAAAATGCAGCCACACAGGCAACCGTCAGTTATTTTGGAGCTGACTCCAAATAAACATTAGCAGGTGTTTGCTTTGTTTTTTTCACAGCTGCCAGAAATAATGGATTCTTCCTGGGAATATTGATGTAGCTATTTTCTACTTATGTAATTAACACCAACAACTGACAGAACTGTGAATGATGAGGGCATATCGACCAAAAACCAACCACCAAACCCTGCGACTGCAGCCTTACATCCAACCTAGTTTGTTGAGCCTTGCCCTAACAAGATGATGTCATTAACCTTGTGTTTTTCAGGCTCAGATCTATAACAAAACCAAGGGTGTCAGGATAGCAGTGCAGCGGGTGTCGAACAGATACTATACTGACAAGAATGTCCACTGCAGAAACTGCAACAAGATCGGACATCTCTCCAAGAACTGTCCTGAGCCCAAAGTCAGTCCTAATCAGTACACAGCAGCTTGTATAGCTCACACATGCTATTTTGTAGGTATGTAAAGCTTCTAACTGTCTTTTGTGCGTCTGTGTGTGCAGAAGTTGTCGCCATGCTTCCTCTGTGGGACTCCAGGCCACCCAGTCCGTGACTGTCCCAATAGGCACTGCAACAACTGTGGCTTGCCAGGGCATCTTTACGATTCCTGCAGTGAGAAGGCATACTGGTACAAACATTGTTATCGCTGCAGCATGACGGGACACTTCTTTGACGTGAGTATCACACCCACTTTTGTTTTTCTAGAAAGCGAAACTTGCACTAGATGACCCAAAATTGTGTACATGCAAACATTATACCCATTTTGGATTGTTGAACATCATATTCCAAAACCATGGGAACTATAAGCAACTGCGCCATTCTTCACTCCTCTGTGAAGGTTTCCCATCAGGATTTTGCAAACTGGATTCAGGGATTTGCTCTCTTTTAGCTACAACAATGATTGTGAATGTTGTCTCTGATCTTGGGCGATAAAACATGGTTTTGTTAGTGGTAAAGGTGTTTTATACAGTTGAAGTGTTAAAATAATGCATTGTCAAGCTGAGACTGGAAAGGCCTTTCCCAAAAAGTGCACTGTTGCCTAACTTATCACTATGCTGTGGCTTTAATATTTTCTTCTACTGGAATTAAGGAGCACATAGAGTAGTCTGTACCCTTATAGTTCTATCCAGATAGCCTGTTTGACACAAAGAATCCCAAACTGTATAACAGGACCAAACTGAACACATGCATGTACACATGGTTAAAGCTGGGGTAGGCAACATGTTTTTGGGTCATTGTAGAAAAAATCCATAACAACCTACTAAAGGAGTGATCTTAAGTGATCTAAAGGAGAGTTACACTCCTTCACCTACTCAGGGCTCTGATTTCTGGTGTTAGAACTTCTACGTTGTCACAGGAGACTTCACCAATCACAATCAGTTTTCAGATCAGATCAGGTGAGTGGCTAAAAAGTAGTTTTAAGAGTGAAGAAATCCACAGAAGCAGCAAGGTTTGGTGAGTTAAGCAGAGAACGGTTATATCATAGGAAGCAAAGAGTTGGCAACTACTTTTCTTAAGCATGTATGAAGGTCAAGCATATGTGCTTGTCTGCTAGGAAGGGTTTTGAACAGAATTGGGGGGGGGGGGGGGGGGGGGGGGGGGGGGCGTTTTTTTTTTTTTTTTTTTTTTTTTTTTCACAAAAACAAAAAAAAAAATAAAAAAAAAAAAAAAAAAAAAAAAAAACAATTATAAAAAAAAAAAAAAAAAAAAAAGAAAAGGAAAAAAAAAAAAAAAAAAAAAAAATGCTAAAAGGAGTGCAAAAGT
>VUQS01044237.1:29135-42508 GCA_015108495.1 Heterochromis multidens
CCCCCCACCCGTAATAATGAGTGACCAAGGGGTCAGCAAACGCTGCTGTTCACATTAATTGATACACTTCAGTAATTACAGCTTAGTTATGTCTCTGCCATGCTGCATATTCCAGCTATGGGCTTGTGTGTGTGTGTGTTGGCAGTGAAGGGTGAATCTAATGACCATCAATGACAATTATCCCACCGCAGTGTTCATTACCTTGCCCATTTACACTAATGCCATAGAATGGAAAATCCTGTAAGAAGCCAGTCTATGTCTCTCCTCCTCACACCCCACTCTTACTTTCTCTCTCTCTTTCTCGTGCCCTGTCTCTCCGTCAGTCAGTCATGTACTGTGCTCTGTGTAATGGATGAGTAACCAGGTGAACACCAGAGGGAGAGTGTAGGCCAGGACACACACAACCCAATTTTTCTCTTTCTCTTGCCCCCTCTTTCTTTTTCTCTATCTCTAAACCCATTCTTTTCACCTCTTCATTCAGATCCTTGGATTGATCTTGTTCTTCCCCTCTCTTTTGCATATTGTTTTTCAACAGCAAACAAAGGTGCAAAGTTGTGTGGTATTGTAATTACCTTTTTCTTGGAACGTATCACTTTTTTTTCCTTTTTCTTACACTCACAAATTATACTGTATGTATTAGTGTCTGTGTTTGAGAGAGAAAGAGAGTCAGGTCTCAGTCCCTTGGGCCTTTCTGTGTCTCTCATTAAAGACAGACGGTTGATGGAGCGCGAGTGTGTCGCTCGCCTCGCCTGTCGCCCTCGACAACAACACACTACCCTGGCGGTCTGGAGGGAGAGAGCAAACGGGAGGGTGGGGGGTTTTGAAGAAAAGAAAAGAGCTAGATGAGAGGTGGAGGAAGATGCAGCTGTCGAAATTCATATTTGTTCTTGTATGTATTCAAATCAGAATAGATCACATTAAGCCAGAAAAAGTACCTACTGTTCTACACAGGCTGCTGTTTAAAGGTCAGGATTTGAACCCACACTTGTGGTCAAATTAGTGACTTTTTAATGGGATTGGAATTTATGTCATACAAAATTTGTCGAGGAACTTTAGTGTGACTAAACAGTGGCTTTTCCACAGAACAGGCTTGAATGTGTCTCCCTCATTCTGTCTCACACACTCTCTTGACTCAGTACGTATGTAAGTAGATAAATCTTGTTGCCTGCGGCATTTTCAATTTCCCAGTGGGAAGTGGCGGCGGTTTGGAAAGGATGTTGGAACGCTTAAGGAACAGCGTGGAGAAGTCCCGGAGATAATGCTTTAGCCACACTGGGACAAAACGACTGACTGCTTTACTTACCGACTGTTTGAGTGACTGACTGCAGAGAGACACATTGATAGAAAGTGGTTACTGAGAAATCAAGGTGATAAGAGTCTAGAGAGAGATACAGGAAGAGACTTAAAGTCTTAGGCAGACAAACAAATGACACCGTGGTCTGTCATGAGTTTCCATTCAGCCTCACTCTTCTTTCTTGTCTTTTCTCTCACCAATTAGACTTTTATGCCTCTCCTTCTATATTAAAAATCTGCTCTGCTGATGTCAAAATGTTTTGTATCTATTTTGTCTATACAAGTAAACAGATATAAATACAGTTAGGTCCACAGTTTTCTGGGCAATGGCACATTTTTTGTAATTTTGCCTCAAACACCACCACCGTGGATTTTAAACAATCAATCTCTGACTGAAGTGTGGACCATCTTTATTCATAGTACCTAATTTTCAGTGGCTCAAAATAATTGGGCAATTGACTGATAAACAGATTAAGTAGATTAAAGATCTGGAGTTGATTCCAAATGTTGAACTTATATTTAGTAACTGTTCACTGGAAATCTCAATATGAGGTCCAAAGTGTTATCAGTGCAAGTGAAGGAGGCCATCATTAGGCACATACTTTAGGAGTGGTCAGCACTACAACCTGGTTCATTCTTAAAAAGAAATAATGTACTGGCCAACTCCGCAACACCAAAAGGCCTTAAATACCACAGAAGATAGCTAAATTGAAATGATTTTCCTGGTTAGGAGAAACAACTTTACAACATCTAACCAAGTCAAGAACACTCTCAACGAGGTTGATGTATGATTGTCAAAGTCTACAATCAAGAGATGCTTTCATGAATGGAAATAACAGACGGTTTCCAAGAACAGGAAGGTCATATTAGACGTTGCCAGAAAAATATCTAAAAGAGCCTGCATAGTCCTTAAAAAATCTTTGGACAGGTGAAACAAAGATTAACTTGCACTAGGATGATGGAAATAGAAGAGTGTCAAGAAGGAGAGAAACAGCTCATGGTCTGAAGCATACCACATTATCTGTCACACATGGTGGAGGCAATGTTATGGATGACACGGGCATATATGGCTGCCAGTGGAACTGGGTCACTGGTGTTTATTGATGATGTGACTGCTGATAGAAGTAGCAGCATGAATTCTGAAGTGTACAGGGCTATACTGTCTGCTCAGATTCAGCCAAATGCTGCAGAACTGATTGGACAGCACTTCACAGTTCAAATGGATAATGACCCAAAGCATACTTCAAAAGCAACCCAAGAGTTTCTCAAGGCAAAGAAATGGGCCTGATCTCAGTCCAGTAGAGCATGCTTTTCACTTCACTCGATTAATTTAATTTAATTTTAATTTAGGTTCATTTATATAGCGCCAAATCACAACAACAGTCGCCTCAGTGCACTTTATACTGCAAGGTAAAGATGCTGTTGGAGTTAGTGAGAAAACTCCAACAATCAGATGATCCCCTGTGAACAAGCATTAGGCAACAGAGGGAAGGAAAAACTCCTTTTTAACAGGAAAAAAACCTCTGGCAGAATCAGGCTTAGGGAGGGGCAGCCATCTGCTGTGACCAGTTGGGGGGTGAGGGGAAAGAGAACTGAAAAAGGAGAGCATAGGGAGGCAGGACTGAAGATAAAACTGAAGGCAGAAAGACCCACAAACAAACGGCAACTGAAGATAGCTGCTTTAAAGGCCTAGCAGAGCATCTCAAGGGAGGAAACACAGTATTTAGTATGTTGGTTATGGAATTATGGGAGTCATTGTCTGCAAAGGAGAATGTCTCCATCTAAGTATTAAAAACAATCCTCATATTTGATATTATGCCAGTTTGCCCAATTACTTTTGAGCCTTTGAAAATGGGGACTCAATCACATATTGATTGTTTGATTTAAAGTCCACTGTGATGGTGTACAGAAGCAAAAGTACAAAGAAATGGACCATTGTCCACAAACCTATGGGACTAATGTACATGCTGCAAGTTTTTGTTGCTTTTTACAGTGCTGTATAAAATATCTGCTTATGTATTTAATAACAGAATGTGTTTTTTCTCCTTTCAGGCTTGCCCAGAGATCTGGAGACAATACCACATGACAGTGAGTATCTTTCCACAGAAGAACACTGTCAGCAATTATCACAGCAGTACTATTCACACTTCTAACTTCATACTCCTTCCATTAGTACAGTTCCAGATCTCTTGGCTTTGTTCTTATTTTTTTGTGAAAAAGACTAATGCTGTATCAGGGGAAGGTTCAGTCATTACAAATTTAGGCAGGTCCCGGTTCTTTTTGGAAACAATGCTGAACTTGAAGTCGAACAGACTGTATGCAGGAGAAAGGAGAGAGGTGTAGTTCAAGTATGCCTGTTAGATCAAGAGTTCACATGGTGTTCAGCAGTTTCCTCTGCTCACACTCAAATCTTAAATCATAAATAAAAGTTATGATCTTTGTATTTTGTGTGCTTGTTAAAAGCTCTTTTAAAAAGAACACTGACCACTACTGAACAGAACAGTTGATAGTGTAAATTCTCACTTGTGATATGAATTCAGGCAAATGGCAGTAAAAGTGAAAATAGGAAATCATTATACACCAAATGCATTTTTGTTTTCTACAGAATCTTTCTCCAAATATGTCTTAGTGACTTTTATTTAGTTTTTTAACGGTGAGTACTTATCGTTTGGAAACTTGGATATGCAAATGTACATCTGTGTTTGAGTATGTTGCTGAAAATATTAAATATGTAGCTAACGGTACAAACAAGGTGAACAGTGTATCTTTATGATAAATTATTTAGCACAGCTAAGGAGCTAAAAACACTCGAGCTGTTCTGTGGTCACCTCCATTTAAGTGGAAAGTCCCAAAGTTTATGAAGTTCGGGACTTTATGAATATCACTCTCTGTGTGTGAATGTGTGTGTTTAGCGTGCACCATATAGATGTAGCATCTCAGAGTCTCAGTTAAAGCAGAGGAAGATAAAAGAGAAAGATGGTGACAATGGGAGTGATAAAGCCAGCAGCTTTCTGATCCCATGCACAACAAACCTGATCCAAGTAGGCATGATATCTTACCTTCTGAAATTTGTCTCAAACTAATAATAAATCCAACATTTTAATAGAACATCACTGTTAATTATCTTATTAGAAAGTATTTTTTAGTGGAAAAAACAAAAAATAAATGTAGTAAATTCTGAAGCTGTGCACTAGTACTAAACCAGACTCTCACCCCTACTAAATTAGTGATCGGTCTTCTTGTTGCATTAATATTTGAATGGTCATCCAAATCAACCAAGCACTAATGGTTATTTTAGCAAATCCACGTGATCTTTCCATGAGTATCATAGAGGCAAAGGTGTAATGTGATTACTTAGTCAATAAGTCAGTTGTGACTGGTATTGACTTTGCCCAGTAGCAGATAAGTGAAGCATGGTGGAAAAAATATAGCAAAAGATTAAAGAAGTGCTAAAAGTTATGGGAACCTTGTTCTCTTTTTCTTTCATCCCAAGTGCACATGTGACATCAGTGTGTGTGTGTGTGTGTGTGTGTGTGCGTGAGAGACAGAAACAATGTGTCAAAGAGTAGAAAACTGTTTGACAGTCACATGGGCCATATGTCAGTGGGGAGGCATTTGCTTATTTGTGTCTGTGTGTGTTTATCCAAAATCTGAAAAGATAACTAGTTTTCTTGGTTCCTTACTTCCATGTGTGTGTGTATATAGTTGTGTGTGTGTGTGTGTGTGTGTGTGTGTGTGTGTGTGTGTGTGTGCATCTGAGCGAGGGGGTGATATAGACCTCAGCCTAAGAGAAAAGAGCAGCTTGTTTGTCAATTAAAAGACGTGATAAAGCATGAAATGGGCT
Organism: Heterochromis multidens; assembly: GCA_015108495.1. NCBI lineage: Eukaryota > Metazoa > Chordata > Actinopteri > Cichliformes > Cichlidae > Heterochromis > Heterochromis multidens. Next base: position 34,273 of record VUQS01044237.1, read on the forward strand.
GCCAACACCACGTGGGACGAGGGAGTGAGAGAGGGGGAAGAAGAGTGTGTGTTTGCATATATCTTGGCATGCACTTTGTGTATGTGTGTGTGTTTGTGTGTGTGTTAGGGGAGGTCTGTCACTCTCCTCTATGGAGATTAATTAGCAGGGGCTGTCTAATGAAAAGGCAGCATCGTTAGCGCTGGGGTAGCACGGCGGGAGAGACGGAGAGAGGAGGAGGAGGAGGAGGAGGAGGAGGAGGAGGAAGGAGGAGGGAGCGGGACAGAGAAGTTCCAGGGGAGATGCTGGCAGAAAGATGGGAGTTGAGTTTAATTGTTGCTCGTGTGTTTGGCGGATGAGCCTATATGATTTACAGTGGAGTTTCACTTTGAACCACAGACGAAAGGAGAACATGCTGACGAAAGTCTCCGGTCGCCTTGCGTGATGATGAAACCTTTTTTTTTTCCTGCGCTTCCGCATGTGTGTTTATGTGTTTGTGTGTGCAGTGGTGTGCTTTAACGGGTGGAGGATTGTGACCCAGGTCTAATTGAAGTATTTAAGCCATTTAAGCACTGGGAGCAGAAGGTCGTTACAGATCCAAACTGGCATGGGGGTTAGGGGCCTGCACAGACACAAACACACTCTCACACATACAAACACACCCACACACATGCATACACAGAGCTCCTTCTGTTTAAGACAGCCTCATTTTATTCATGATGCTGCTTATGACCCTGAACTCCCCAATGTGAGAAGGTGTGTGTGTGTGTGTGTGTGTGTGTGTGTGTGTGTGTGTGTGTGTGTGTGTTCGCTTTGGGAGATGTGACTCTGTCACCTTCCGCTGGGCTCAGCCAGGTGTGAAAAGGCATTCTGTCAGACCTCCCTGCTACTGGGTCCATTTATCCTTCGCTGTGTGTGCGTGCGTACTTGTGTGTGTGTTGGGTCCGTTTATCTTCCATGAGTGTATCTGTTGTCTGCCTGCACCTGGCCCTCAACTAACAAACTCCTCCAAACCACACAGTATAGACCACAAAGCCCTGGGGTATTTACCAGGAAAGTACGATACTGACACACATGGACACACAAACACACACACACAAATATATAGAGCAGCAAATGGGGTAAAAAGATATCCACAACATTTTCATTGTGTCTGTGTCATACAGATTTGAGCACATCTTTTACACAACTGTAGTATTTGTAGAAAATTTAGCTTTTTCCTTTTAAAGAACAGGGTTTACTTCAGCAGCTCGGTCCATCTTTCTCTTTCACTCTCCTACGCAAACCCCACCTCACGCGCCCACCCACAGACGCCCTGTTTTTTTTTTTTTTCCCTTCTTCTTTCTTTTCCATAGCGGCTTACAGTGTGGGGTCACTCCTTTTCCTGCAGACCCATCTCAATACTCCCACCTATGTTGTTGTGTTGTTACAGTTTCCACCTAATACTGTACATACTAAATACAACTGAAAAACTCCCAAAATACTCATATCATCTGGCTGAGGTTGTCTGGTGCAGACTTCAGCCATCGACATATGTTTTGTTTTCCAGAAGGCCCTGCAGCAAACCTGATGTAAACTGATGTGAACTTGCTACTGTTGGTCTGTTGGTTGTATGATTTTTGTCATGTGGGCATGTCTACAATTACACTCCAGTTGGTACACAAATGACTTTTCATTTATCCAAATTGCCTTTTGCCGCCTCTGCATTGGTTTTGGAATGCAGAGAGGGGACACGGCACGATATATGTTTGTTACTTTTTTCTTAAGCTGATGCCGTGTCTGTTTAAGCCATAAGAACAGAAAAATACAATCAGCACAAAAGTGGATTGAAATATAGTGAAGGCCTGTGACTAATAATTATCCTCATTTATATTACTGCTAAATCTGTCAGTGATTTTATAGATTAATAAATATTAATGCCAGTTGTAATTTCTTCATATTTTATGGTGTTGATATGATTGGAATAAAATAGAATGGCAGAATTGTCACATTTGACACACTGGTGAATTATTACATATACACCACATAATCAGCTTTAAAAGACCAGTGAAGTGAACAGTCTTTCTGACAAGTGGCAAAAAGGACCATATTTATATTTTATAGCTGACAACAAGAAATCATGAAAAAAAAAACAGGATGAGAGGACAGAGAAGGACAGGGGTGTAAAGACTGAAGTCATGAGGGGAGCAGTAGGAGAGCGTGATTAAGGGGGGATGGATGACTGGAGGGATGATTGGATGGAGAGTGAGATTTAGTGACCTGCTATCTGTATTCTGGCTGCTTTAATTCATGTAAATATCATGCATAAATGTGTGCATGCATACACACAACAAACATACAACTCAGTCACTTTTTTTTTCTTGCCCAGGCCTTACTCTGCTGCATTAAGACCAGAGCGCCACCCTCTGGCTACCCTCTGGCAGAAAGTGAAGGCTTCCTTGCCTTCAACTAGCAAGGTTGCATGAAGTGGGAATTTTCTCTTTTAACTTTTGAGACTCTGAAAGTAGGTTAAAGCTTGATCAAACTTGCTGTATGCTGTTTTAGTATCTTTTTTTTAATAGAGGCAATGTGAAACTATTTTGATTATTGTTCACCTACATAGCAGTAATGTATGTATGAAAAAGGGAGAGAGGGTAAGGCAGAGACCGTTGGAGAGGGTCGGAGAGAGAGAGGTAGAGAGGTGTGTTATTGTTAGAACTGCTGAAAGGTGGGTGGGGGTTAATAGTGAGTGCATTAAACGGTGAAAGAGATGAGGAGAGCGAGCAGAGAGAGTGCATCAGAGCACCCAGCAGCTGATTGGTGCAGATATATCGGTGTGTGAGCATTGATTGGCTTCTCTTTAGATAGTAATGGTGACACCTGTACATTGCTGTTTATTGATCAGCACCTCTACCGAGGGTGGTCTGTGTGTGTGTGTGTGTGTGTGTGTGTGTGTGTGTGTGTGTGTGTGTGTGTGTGTGTGTGTGTATCGAGCGGTTTTTCTCCTTGTGGTCATGTCAGGGTGTGTGCATTGATCTTTTCCTTCGGGACAGGTGTGTAAATGTCTCGGGGTTGCCCGTGGAAAAGCACTCCGTGACCTTCCTGCTCAACTTCGAAATGAAGCCGTTTTAACTCCCGTCTCTTTCTCACCTGACTGCCTTTCTTTCCCCTTTCATTTAGCATGTTGTACCCTTTTATACGTTTTTGTCTCACTGTCTTTCTTCAGAAGGTATGCTCAATTCACACATGTCTTTGTTAGCGCAAGGTTAGGACATTTTGCCCCTTAAATCCTCTTATTTCTATAGGAAAAAATGTCTTGTTAACACAGTAGACTTTTTCAGGTTGTCTATGTAAAACTAAAGTACAAAACATTTCAGGACTCCTCATTTCCTTTTCTTTGTCTGTTTTAAGTTCAGCAGAATGAATAGCTGAAAAAAAAGCTTTGCTCTGAAGAAGGCTCTCAGATTAATTGTGAAAAAAGCCTGTTTAAAAAAAAAAAAAAAAAAAAATTATTTAATAAATGTTATGTCATAGGTAACCTTAAAATCCCTGCCCTGTTGTGTAAAATAGACCCTAGTTAGATAATTAGAGTGAAAATAGTTTTCTGTGGGGTTTGTTACATTGGTTTTTTGGCCCTTTAAAAATGAATTTATTTACTGATGTTTAGAGGTAAATAGTAAATAATTCGTTAATAAAAAACTAATCGTGTTAGGAAAGGCACACGGCTGCACTTTACTGCACTGTAGTAGTTATTCTGGTTTGAAATCACAAACATTTTTATTGTTTTAGAGAGATATCATAAATATTTTATTGCAATAATATTGGATACAGTGAAGACTAATCAAATCCTGATGATATTTTACAGTGACTCTATTGCAGGCCACATGTAGACAGTGTATTTAATTTTTTATGGGACTAAATTACTGTCTGCATTCACACATTTAATGAGTGGTGTTGTTTACTGACTTGAAATGCATCTCTGTGATTTCCACACCATCTCCAGCTTCAAAAAAGTAAAAGTCTTGGTGCTGTGAGTGTCCAAACGAGACAGAACAAGAACAAGCCAAAGCATTAAGAAAAAATTTGTCCTGCCGTACCAGCTGTGTTAAAGACAAATGAGCAACTCTGTTTGTATTCCTTCTACCAAAGCCTTACTTCTGCAGCTGAGATTGGCCTTAGGGTTTTCTGTTCACTGTGTGGAGATAGAGTGCCATTCAGTGGTCAAACAGGCAACTGCGCTCCCATCCTGCAACACAGTGAAGGGAATCATTTTTCATTTTCAGATCAAATATCTTTCAGAAGGTTATTTTAATATCAGTAGTTTGATATGCACAGTTTTGAATTTAAAGTTGTGTACTGTTAAATTTCACAGATAGTCCACACATTTAACGCCTCTGAAAATAATGTAAAAAAAATAAATGATAACAACAAACACCACATGAAACACAATGAAACACACATGCAAAGAAATTATGATGCATTGGGGCATCAAAGACAAACACAAATACGAGTGTGCTCATTATTAAATTCTACTTTTGTACATGATTTATTTGTGATTTTTTTTTTTTCTTTGTGAAACCGCACCAACAAAATAACACCACATACATAACCTGAATGAAGAGAATAAACAGTCATGGCAGAAGCATTAATGATACAAGGAGGCAATACATGGATACAGGAAAAGGAAAAGAAGCAGAAGAGCTTAAAAATACACATTCATCCAGCACATCAGACACTTTGGAAACAATAACATGTTATGTGAAAATTAGAGCATCCTCAGTCAAAGGTGCTGCTGTTAATGTTGTTAATAGTCTAATTAAAGCAGTGTAGACTGTAACTTTGAAAAGAGAAGTGGTTTTACATGAATGAACACTTAATTTGTCATAGATTCAGACAAAACTTAATAAAACCCGCAATCATTCTTACAGTAATAATATACCAACATTAAGTCTTCTCTTCTTTCTGCAGGACTTGAAATCACAGCTTTAAGTTTTGACCTTTATTCCAATTTTTGTTCTGTCCTTCCTTCTGTTTGGCTGACCGCTCTCTCTTTTTTTTTTTTTTGTTCTGCTTACAAGAATGTGCTCAATTCAAAGTGTGCTCTGTAAAAATCCTTTAAATCCACATCCATTCAGTGAGATGTTTTTGCTGTCTCATCATTGTACAGTACAGACTGTCCAGTCTTCTCACCTCTGCCATGTCAAAAGGCTCTCGACTCTTTATTCTCCCTCAGACTGAGGCACTAACAGCACTGGAGGAAGGGGAAGGTATTTGTGAAAGGAAATGGCTTTTGTGTGTCTTCTGTAGTCAGACGGGTAGCACAGTTCAAAAAGGAGCGCAGGGCAATGTATGACAATATAATTTCAGTTCAGTTTTTTTTTTTTTTATTGCAGCCTCTCATATCATTTGTAATAATCAGCTGTTTCAATTGTTTCAGTCATTGTTGAGGAATCATGTAAGAATTTGTTGGTACAAACTCTTTTGAGTCTCAGTTTCTCTGTTTTATGTCATTTTGAACTGATTATATGTGGGTTTCATGTTGTTGATCAGAGAAAAAAGCATTTTAAAAACAGTATCCTGTACTCAAATTTTTCTGATGTCATCAGAGTTCTGGAAGGAAAAAGACAAATTGATCATTAAAGCAACACTTAGTTGTCTGACAAATCATCACCTTGTAACAAACTTGCAAGAACAAAGAGTTTTTAACCAGTTATAGCATGGTGTTGCTCTCAGGTAGCAAACTATACTTTTAGTTATTACACTGTCCCTTAAAATTTGTATATATATTTTTTTATTTAATGATACAAGACATATCTTTCTTGTGTCATTAAATGAAAAAGATGTACAAGAGGGTTTGACCAGTTCTGTTTCAGGTTTCTGTTTCAGGAACCAAATCCACATGTTCCAGCTCCTACTAAAACTACCATTTTTTATGCATGTTTAAATTGAAATCACTATATGAAGAAGTGTGTGTATTAATAGGTGAAGAACTAAATGTGGTTGTTTAAAGACAGATTTTGATTTCATTTATTTACTAAAACAAAATTTTTTTGGTTCGTTGTCTCAGGGCGACATTATGCCCTATGACCAGTTTTTTTTAGGGCAGTAATGCTAAACTCTAGTTCTTGGCACTGCTTGTTTTAGGTTTTTAGGTGCTTCCCTACTCCAAAACACTTCATTCAAATTATTATGTTGTTATCCGGCAACTACAGCATTTAATACCCATTTGATCTTTCAGTTTGATGATTGATATATTAACAGGGACCCCAAGCTCTCAAAATGGGTGAAATATTTTTTATTCTCGAAAAATATAAAATTCATGCCATAGAGGTTTAAGACAAAATAAATACAAACAAAAGCTTATAGGTCCTCACCAAACCTTGCACACACTTGTCCTCATAAGAAGGCCAGGGACTCTGTATTTAGGAGTTTATTAGTATTTGGTAAAAGTGTCTTTAGATAATCTACTGGATGCACATGCAGGACCATAGGAATGTACACAAATGCACATGTTCACACACACACACTCGCACACAGGTGCAGTGTTATCAGAGGTCTTGCAGGCTTTGCAGGTCATTGTGAATTTCCGCTTAGCTGGATGGTGTCGATTTTGGTGTGTGTGTGTGTGTGTGTGTGTGTGTGTGTGTTGATGCGTGCTGGCTGAGGATGTAAAATTAGGATTTGAAATACTGACCAGAGCATAAAAGACTTGGTCCCTCTGTACATAGCATATCTAAATCCCTGTCTTTCATGTCCATATGTGTTGTCTTTGGGTATTTTATTTAATGAAAACACAGCCGCACACTGGCCACAGCAGAAAAGAAGCCTCTCAACTCAGCAGTGAGTGCTAAGAAAAGAAATCATACAACTTGGTTTTGAATAGATTAGCTTGTATCCCCTGTTCCGCCTTCCACGGTGTGACCAGATTACCGCCACTTGCTGCCCCTAAAGGGGGGTTTTCTCCAGAGGTGGCAACCCACCGCCTCCCAGCTCTGCATCACATTATCATTACATTCCAGGAGCATTTTTTTTCTCTCTAAAGAAAAAAATCCGGACTCATACTGATTGTCTTCGAACTGATTGAACGACTGACGGGAGGAGATAGGAAGAGCCTCTGGGAATTGCACTGTGTGAGAGTGTGAGTCCTCGCAGGGTGCGGGGTTAGGGCTTCGGTCTTTGTGAACTGGCAGACACAAAGAGGGCAGGAATCACATCTGGTTATTTGGAGGATCCACTTCCTCCTCATCCTCCTCCTCCTTCATAGCCTCCCTAACGGCAAACACCTCAGCTTTAAACAGTGTCCTAAAGCAGGTGGATTTTTGTCATTCCTGTTGATGAGTGACAGTAAACACTGTTTCTATGCATTTTTAAAAATAATTTCACAACAAAAGGAGGATTAATGGTTAGGTCTGCAGTTCATTCATTGTATTCTGTCTGGGAAGATGTACACCTTACAGCCATTTCATCTTACTGATTCACAACAGTCTAATTAATCCTCCCTGTTAACCTAATATGTACATAGTGGCATGTTGCGTGCGCGCGCGTGCACACAGACACATACACACACTACAAGGCTCTGTTTGTTTTGGTATGGGCCCAATAGTCTTGTGTTGTGAGGCTGCTCTCTATGATAAAGCATGCAGAGTTGGTCCCCTGTGGGTCCAGTAACATATGCAAACCTCTCCCTATTGCTGCAATAACATATGCAAAACAGCGCTGCTGGCCCCAGCCCCTATGCTCCCACCACCCGTTACTGTTCAGATCCCGCCCCCTCTCCTCTTACACACACAAGCCTGTTTGCTTCTCGGATTTTGTTTGATAACTGTGTGTCTGTGTGTCTGTGTGTGTGTGTGTGTGTGCGTGTGTGTGTGTTCCTTCAGATTTTAGTCTGTAACAGTCTGAGCTTTGTGTTGGCCGAAGGATTATCACAGCTTTGCCACCAGCAGCTAAGGCAAGGAGCAGAGGCGAGCAGGGCTTAGAGAGACACGGTGTATGTGTTGGGACAACTGTGGGAAAACACGTTTGTGTGTGTGACAGGGAGAGAGTGCTCATGTATCTGTGTGTGCATGCATGAGAGGCCACGGATGGCTGGTTGTCTGTGTCCACACAGTGAAGCCCTTAGGACCTTCTCAAACACCCTCCTACAAACTAACACACACACAAAAACTAAACCAAAGCATCAGTCCTCTTCCCAGTTTCAGTCCTTTTTTTTGTGTGTGTGTGTGTGTGTGTGTGTGTGTGTGTGTGTGTGTGTGTGCTTTGTGTCTGTGTGTAGCTC
>VUQS01044237.1:45698-56047 GCA_015108495.1 Heterochromis multidens
CACACACACACACACACACACACACACACACACACACACACACACACGGTTACTTATCATACAGGGTCATTACAGGCCTCTAACTATACCTCGGAAATCACTGGTTTATATCAGTGCCCATATTCTCTGTACAATACACAGCAGTCCACATCAATGGAGAGCATGGGAATGATGGCAGAGGAGAGGGAGAATGAGACACAGATGGGAAGTTAAACCACAGTTTTATTGTGTCCATCATGTTCATTGGAAAAAATAATCAGAATTTGAATTTTTATAAAACATGATTTTTATTTATTTTATTTTTTTTGGTAAAAAGCTCTTTCAATCTTCTCTCTCTCTGAATAGACTAAAACTGGCCCTCCTGTAAAGCAGCAACCAAAGGAAAGCAGTCAGTCTCTTGCCTACTGCTACAACTGCTCGAGGAAGGGACACTTTGGCCATGTAAGTAACCCTCACTGTCTTTCTTTAGTCCAACTTTCTGTTGAACTGCCTGTCATATTACATGTGTAGGTATTTGTCATTTTGCATGTTTCTTTCTGGCCTGTAGACCAAATAAAGCCCAAAATGGAAGCAGGCACTGTTAGTTGTTTGTTTTTTTTAATACTGCCATATGACATAAAAAGATACCTTCTTTAAGACACATCCCTGTTGAATATATTTAGTTCTCAGTACTGTTGTTATTTCAGAATTGGAATCAGAATACTTTATTAATCCTAGAGGAAATTATGTGTTCACAGTTGCTCCAGGACAGTAAGAACAGTAATAAACAAGTTTAACCAATATTAAATAATACAGTATATTACAAAATTACAAAATATTACAAATGGCTCTAATAATACAAATAGCTCTAATATATAAATATCCCAATATATTACACAAAATTGACTATAGATAAGTTGAATTGAGGTGCCCCTCTTATCATACTGCCTTTATTATATTAAGGGTGTACAGTTGTTGCAGTGTATACTTGTGCTTTAGATGGAGGAGTTGTACAGATTTGTAGAAGAAATTCTTTATTTCTCCTAGTACATGCCTATGATACAGTATTATTTGGTCCATTCCTGCTGTTGGCAAAAAGATATACTTAATCACACTGAATAAAGTTTTTAAAAAATTAATAAAAAAAATAGGGCCATTAGATGTTATTAAAAATGGTTCATTTTTAGTTCATTGCCAGGTGGTTGCTAAGCATGTGCATTTCAACTTTTACAGATACAATACAATGCAGTGTTATTGTTGTGAAATTAGAACGATAGGACGTTGTAGGTGCTGTAGGTGCATAAAGGCTAACAACAGGTCATTTTAACCTATTGGCAGGTGGTTTCTAGGCAACGTGATGACGTGATAATATTTGATGTAGATAATAAACTTTAGTGGCCTAAGATGTACCTGTATGCCAACTCCTAAGTCTAGGACAGGGGTTGCAAACCTGTGGCTCTGGACACACATGCAGCTGTTTGGCCCCTCTCCAGTAGTTCCCTGTGGCTCTGACCCAAAATAAAAAGGCAAAGAGTTATTGTTGCCTTCAGAAACAAATTGTTTCAGTTTCTTGGTTAAAAAAAAATGTAAATAAAATAAAAAATCTAGCCAGTTTTCATTATTTGTATTCTAGAATTTCTTAAATGCAAAGTTAAAGTACCAAATAATCATAAATAACTTGCTGCAGAATAGTCACATGGAGTAAAAGATGTAATTTCTTTACAGATGTTGAGAGGCTAATTTATGCTTAAAAGGCTGTGTCACTTTCATTGTAAAGCTCAAATGTGTGTGAGCAGCTCCACACAGATGTTTCTGATCAAAAATGGCTTCTTTGATAGTAAAGGTTCCCAGGTCTAGGAGGAGTTAGCGGACAAAGAAACAAACACACAGACAGACAGACAGGTTTCACGTATTATAGTAAGATGTAAACTCCTGGAGGTTTTTGTAATCAACAGTGTATTTCAGATCCGGCTTCTTCAGGTTTACTCATCAGGTTCAGCATGTACAAAGTTATTTTTGGGACAGATTTGAAAAGTAACATTCATACTCAGCAGGATTTCTGTAGAGCTGCATTTGTCCTCATCTGCTACAATTACAATACAATGTAATTTCAAATATATTCCAGTCTTTTAAATTCTAATATTTAAAATTCTTTCTTTTAAATTCTGTATCATGTGCATTTTCCACAGGCGTGTACACACCGGAGGATGTTCAATGGAGTGTATCCCACAACTTCGTTGGTTAAATACTATGACACTGCAGAAGAAATAAAACGCAGACAGCACAGGATAAAGTTGAAGGTTAAAGGTAAATCACACAAAGAAATAGGCAGACAAACATCTGTTCTTTTTTATGACTGCAGTTAGTAATAGTTTTTAGGCCATGGCCTCTTATTAGTGTGTGCCTTGGTGTAGGTGCAGCACTAAGCTTTGACCCATGGGCTATAATCCTTATACTAGTGTTAAAGTTTTTGCATCCACAAATATGTGAGAAATGACTCCATTAAGCTTCTGGATGCTCCAAAGCCCCGACCCCAGCCCTGTTGAAAATTTGTGAACTATGCTTAAAAGCTGGGTCTGTACCAAGAAACCAACCAATTTAAATGAACTCTACCAATTTTGCCAAGAAGAGTGGTCAAATATCCAGCCAGAATTATGTCAGAAGCTTGTTGATGGCTACCAAAAGCATCTGGTCGAGGTGCAACTTCCTAAGAGACATTTAACCAAATCTTAGTGGGAGTGTATGTACACTTTTGACCCTGTGTGGATTAGAGAAAATCCAAAATAAACTCAAACTTGTGCACCAATTCTTGTTTTTTTAAAGTCATTAAAGATGTATGGTGTACAATCACTCCACCCTGGAGAAAGAATGGTTCAAAGAAATCATTAAAAGCCCAAAATTATCATGACATTCATGCCCATGATGAGTGTATGCAAACTTCTGACCACAACTGTAGATTTGTACAGTTGCATATGAGCAAACCACAAGACTTCTGGAACAATGTCCTTTGGACAGACAAGACCAAAGTGGAGATGTTTGGCCATAATGCACAGTGGCATGTTTGGAGAAAACCAAACACAGCATATCAGCACAAATCCCTCATACCTACTGTGAAGCATGGTGATGGAGGGGTGATGATTTGGGCTTTTTTTGTAGCCACAGGACCTGGGCACCTTGCAGTCATTGAGTCGACCTCCTCTAAATATTGAAATATTCTAGAGTCAAATGTGAGGCAATCTGTCCAATAGAAAGGCTTTGCTGAAAACAGGACAATGTTCCCAAGCACAGCAGCACATCTACAATAGAATGTCTGAAAAAGAAAAGAATCGAGTGTTGCAATGGCCCAGTCAAAGTCCAGACCTCAACCTGATTGAAATTCTGTGATAGAACACTAAGAGAGCTGTGCATAAACGGATGCTTGCGAACCTCTGATGTCTTTTGAAGCATAAGAGAAAAATATCACGTTAATAATTTGTGGTTTTCTTTCCTTCAGAACTGAAGAAAAATGACTGTTTTCCCTCTTCTTCTGAGGCCCTTCTCACACCAGGACCCCCAAAGAAGAAACGGAAAATTAGCCTTCATAAAAACAGCAACCAGTCTAAGTATACCCCTCACCATACCCCTAACAACCACAATCCCAGGCCCAGCCATTTATTCTTTAATGATAACGACTTTAGTGCTGCAACACCCAAAACAAAAAAGTTTAAGAAGTACAAACAACAGGAAAGTGTAGGCAATGTTAAACCATGGAAACCTAAGAGATCTGTGCCCACCTCGAGAAACCCGCTCCCAGCAGCTAAACCAATTTTGGATGAAGCAGAAGACTTTCCCAGAGGGGGAGGGGAGGGAGAGAACAGGAAGATGAGGAGAAAGAGGAATAAAATGAAGCATGTTCCTTTTGCACAACCAGAGAGACATGTGCAAAAAAGACCGGACCATGTCTTTGGCTCTGGTGGAGGAAAGATGCAGGGGCCTAAGGCAAAGCAAGAGAAGAAGAAAAAGAGGAAAAATCAAACCCCTGGGACTGCTGACAAAAAAATTGATGCCCAGATGTACCCGGCAGATGATAATCTGTTCTTCATTAAACAAAGAAAGCGCAGCAGATAGTATCCATTTGTGTGAGGTTTGAATGTCAGAGTTTGTCAGGGCTCTGATCTCTAAAAGCAACAGTTATGACCATGACATTTAGGGGCGTGTCAGACGTTTCGTTAACTCAGGTCTCGACGCAAATAGCTTGAATTATTGTGGCTTTAGGGGTCTTTATGGGACCTTTTCACGGACGACATTTTAACAGTAGTCAGAGTTAGGCGATGTATAAGATTTGTGGAAATAGTAAAAGCTGAATTTCATTTAGTTTCTTGGCTTCCAGAATCCTGATTTTGTTCATGATGACTTACAGTCATGTTGTGATACTTAAGCAGACCAGAGCAGCATCTTTAATGTTATTAGTAACAACTTCTAAAGAGTCAGAATGTTAAAGCTGTTTATTTACTTTCCCCGTGTGGTCAGTGTGAGAATACAGCTGTCCTCAAAACAGGAAATGGTTCTGTGTTTGGAAACGGACAATGTATGAACAGCAGTTCAAAGTTCAGTTAGTCCAGTAAGTAATTTCCTGTGTTCTGTGGATTTTTAATGAAAAGGATCATGGCCTTAAAGGAACTGTGAATAATATTTGCCTAAAACTAAAATGTTAACTAAAATAGTTTCAGGAGTAATGGTACATTATTTTATTTCTTTGCTCTCATTGGTTTCAAGTGTTGCAAAAGTCTAATTTAAAAAAGCTCTTGCAAGTTCAGTAAGATGATTTCCTAGTGCCTCTGCTTTAAACATAGTTTTTTAATGTTGTTGCTGCTCTTGTATATTTAAAAACGTTTTTGTCAGTAATTTCTTTTTCAATTTTAACTGAAGGGTAAACTCTTTTCTGTAACTAACTCATACGTCTGTAATTTATCTAAATGTATGAGGACACTATGAATGCATCTGTTACATGCAGACTAGTGACGAAGCAATGAAAAGCCAGCAGATGTCTTGTGCGTACCGGAGGGATTTAACCCGATTCTTCTGTCCTTTAACGTTGGAGAACCAAACATGTGGTCCAAAATCTGGAAGCCTGGAAGAGAGCACTTCAGTCAGAACAGAAATATTTCATCACAGCATGAGTGATCACTAAGAACAACACTCTAATGATTTACAGTGACATTTTCTTGTAAGCAGACAAGTGGATCCAAACCACTGCAGCAAAATGCTTTACTGGTTCTTGATAGCATGCGTCACTGACATGTGGCCCTAACAGTGTTGACTATTTAAAATCAGTTGTATGTGCTCTTATTTGTTATTGTAAGCAAAATGAAACCCTGAAACATAAAATGGTGTGAAATGATTTCTTCGTAACATGAACATTGGTTATCCAAAGTGTCTGGGGAAAAATAAAACTTGAATCTGTTTAGTGATTGAGGAAGAAAGCTTGGATCACTTGTGTGCTTTGCCTAACAAATATTCACAGGTTTTCTCATCTGCAGTGTCCTTGCTATGTAATAAAAAGTAATAAATGTAATAAAATTTCCAAATGAAGTTGTCATCTGCAGGGATTATCAGTCATTTTCCATGTTTCTTTCAAAGATCTTACAGCATTATTACTGGCCATTTCATTAGGTAGACATTCCTAGTACCGGGTTCGACCCCCTCTTGCATTCAGAACTGCCTTCATTCTTCATGGTATAGATTCAATGAAGTGCCTGAAACATTCCTCAGAGATTTTGGTCCATATTGACATGATAGCATCATGCAGTTACTGCAGATTTGTCAGCTGCACATACATGATATGAATCTCCTACTTCACCACACCTCAAAGGTGCTCTATTGGACTGAAATCTGGTGACTCTGGAGGTCATTTGAGTGCAGTGAACTCATTGTCAGGTTCAAGAAACCAGCTTTAGATGATCTGAGCTTCAAGGTTTGGATATGTTGTGCATTCAGAGATGCTCTTCTGCATACCTTGACTGTAATGAATGGTTATTTGAGTTACTGTTGTCTTCCCATCAGCTCAAAGCAATCTGGCCATTCTCCTCTGACCTCTGGAATCAACAAGACATTTTCTCCCAGAGATCAGCTCACCTTTTTGGACCATTCCTGTAAACGCTAGAGACGGTTGTGCAGAAAAATTTCAGTAGATCAGCAGTTTCTGAAATACTTGCACCAGCCCGTCTGGCGTCCACAGTCATGCCACATTCAAAATCACTTAAATCACCTTTCTTCCCCATTCTGATCCTCTGATCTTCAGTAGGTCATCTTGACCATGACTACATTCCTACACTGAATTGCTGCCATGTGATTGGCTGATTAAATATTTGTGCTAACAAGTATTTGAACAGGTGTACCTAATAAAGTGGCTGGTGAGTATATTTTTGGGGGGAACAAAGGTGCCAAGTGAGAACATATAGGGGCGGAATTTATGTTAACAATTCCATCATAATTAAAAACATGAGTAGAGGCAGCAAAGTTATGTTCTGAATCAGTCCATTATCCTTGAAGTGTTCATACAGCGTCATTGCTCAGACTGTCTGTGGTTTATTAGCATTTCCTTTGTGTTTGTTTATGCTTTGTGCTTTCATGTTTTCAAAATGACCAGCTGGTCAATTTTATTTTTATTTTTGTGATTTATTAAAGTCATGAAATAAAAATAAACTGAAGACCATCAACTGCAGCAGAAGATTGCTATACGAAGGTACCATTTTTGCACTCAAGATAAGCAATGAACTTGGTGATAGACACTTCCAGTATGCATTATGGAGCCTAGTGCTGTGTGAAGGACGGTACAGACTGGAGGATGCTGTCACTTCTCCTTAATTTGGCTTCAGACAGTGAACCCAGACAAACTATAGAGCCAACTGATGAAGAGGTTTGAATCTTGTTACCTGCGTTATCAGACATGAAAGCTGAAAGATTTTTAAAAAACATGATTTTCTTACAGAAAGACGGACAGAGGGGTTGACACTTTCTTTAAAGTACTGGGTCAGACCGATCAAAACTTACTGTTCTAAACAACTTAACCTCCTACACAACTTTAATCTTTAACTGGCTTCAAAAGCATCTCTTAAGAGCTGGTGACTTTCATCTGAGGCACCACAGTATAAAAACATTCACCAACAATCCTCTGTATCATCATCATCATAATTCATTTATGCACAAATAGTGATGACTAACCCTGGCACAAGCGCCAACCAACATTCACAGGAAGGCAAACCATCTGCAATTGATAACGCTTTATTCTCCAGGTTTTTCTCCCTTATATCCTCTCTTGGGCTTTACTGACAGAATGGAAATGCTGATCAATCTTTAATAGTACACAGGGCTGCAAATGGAAAAATCTACACTCATCTTTGTATTTCTGATTAAATATTCTGATTTGCTGCAGGCCTTCTCTGTCCTGTTCTTGTCCCACTTGTACCACCTCATATGAAGGCCCTGTACCTTTAGATATTTTGTAAAAAATGGCAGATGTATGTGTCTATAATAGTTTATTCTAAAATATAAGAATTTAGATGAAAATGTAAATACTAAAGTAAACTTCTCTACTGTGCAAGTCATGAGCCGCCCTTCATTTATTTATATTTTGTTTCCGAGGAGCCAGACTTTCTTGTCATTTTTTAAAAAGTGGTCCTGAGAAATAGTTCTCCAGGCTTTCTGAAGGTCTTTTAGAGTTTTTCTTTAGGCATTGGCTGCTTTTTCACTCATTTTCAGTCCAGTCCTTGTACCTGACCATTTTCAGAGAAATGTGTTTTGTTAGTTTGTAAAGCCACTTAACGCTTACCTGTGAATCACTGAAGCATTAAAAAAGCACCTAACTCAAGGTATGAACCAGTGGAAACTGGACAAGTGGAGGACAGGCCTAAAAAAATCTGCAGCAGGTCAATAGTAAAAGTCATGTCCTTAAGAAATCCATCAAAGACCTGACACAGGACCTGAGAGATGCATCTACTGTTCACTGAAGCCTCCTCTTAGTAGAAGGCTGACTGTCAAGAAGACATTGTGAAAGAAGGGAAATTGGGAGAAAAGGCTGAAGTTTGTTACATTATACAAAAACTGGACTGAAAATCAGTGGCAACAGGTCTTATAGAGTGATGAATTCAGTTTTGAAATTTTGGGTTCAAATTGTTGTCAGTATGTACAGAGTAGGTCAGGAGAGAGGTACAACAGGCTCTGTTATGGTTTAGGGCTGCATTTCAGCCAGTGGTGTTGGGTAACTTGTCAAAATCGGTGGAATTATGAACACAGAGAAGTACCTTCAGTTTTTGATCCATCATGCTTTACCATCTGGAAAGCATCTCATTGGAAATGGTTAATTTTACTGCCAATGCAGTAAAGGAATACCTATTTCCAATTTAACTTCTAAAATATAAATAAATGGGGGGTGGCTCAAGACTTTTGCACAGTAACATACATGATCACATTGCGACTCTAAAACTGCTATAATTGTGTAATTAGTAATTTTTTTTTTCAAGAAGACAAATAAAGATTACGCTTTCCAACTTGCTTTTTAAAGAATGAATGCTTCATATGACATTTCTTAAACAATCTTTCCATTTATTTCCTTTGGTTAAAATCAATGACTGTACAACTGTTTTCTACAGTCATTGGTTAAAATAGTCAGTGAAGCCCTCACGCTTGTTATTAACCACATGTACGGCAGCTCTTGAATGCAGCACACAGAAACCTCGTGACGCAGTACGTCGCTCCGCCCCGAGTCGCAGAGAGTGGCGCTATCATCTACAGCTCTATCCTCCCTTTTTGACTAGAAAACATTACAGAGGGAGCGTGTTCATCTCCTATGAACACTGATAGTGAGCTGGACAGAGTTTCGACTTGGGCCCAGAACAGAAATGGAGAACGATATGTCCTCAACCGGTGACGCTCAGCTGGACCAGGCTATCCGGCAGTGGCTGCAGTACGACAAGGTGAGCTGACAGCTAGCGAGCTAGCTCAGAGTGCTGCGGCTGTAGTTCTCAAACACATTCAGGATGTACGATTTATTTACTCTTCAGGTGATTACCAAGATTCATGAAGATGACAGTTTGTAACTTTGTGAGTAAAGTGGTATCCTTGACTGGTCCTTTCATCAATGAACCTTTGGTGATGGTGCTCAGTTTAGTTTTTCAGTTAAAGATGCAATAATCTGAAAACTGTTTACAAACCATCCCAATGATACATGATGGTAGTTGCCAAAAAGTGCATAAATATTAAGTTATATTTACTAGGGTTTTGATGGAGCTGTTTTTTAGAATTACTAAATACTTTATTATCCCAAAACCAAGCAGAACTGGATTCTGTTCTCTCTGTGAGAATTAGAGATAGTCTGTTAATAGTCTGGACAAGCATAATAGAAAATAGGAAGTTTATGTCTGCCATTTGAAACCTTTTAACCTCCTTTGAAATGCGTTTTTTTATTTTCAGTGGGTTTCTTTTACAGCATAACACACAAAAACAATTGTTTAACAAAGTGTAAAACATTTTATTGACATGGGTGAAGTATAAGCTGCAGAAAAGCCAAAAACTAATGTTCCCATATGAGGTCGCAGGCTCTCAGGAGGCTAAGACCTCGACTTATAAAACACTAAAGGAGGATCTCCAGTTTCTAAAGCATCATTCTGTCTCAAATGGGTCATCTCATGGGTCTTCTGCTTGACCATCTCCGATTTGCCTAAAAATTTTGTGGTCCTTATAAAATGATTGCTATGAAATTTTAGTTTCATATATCAAATACTTTTCAAGATTTTTCTTTTTTTTTTTTTTGAAAAATGGTACATTGACCCACTTCCAGCATGTTTTTCACACTTTAAAATCTGAGGCAATGTTTGAACATGAATATCTCCAAAAACTATTAAAGATAAAAGTCTGAAATTTTCACATTCTTACCATTAAAGATAAACCAGGATCTGTAATTTGGGACAGATGCATCAAAATGTCTGATTAATGGTAGTTAAAATATGGGGGGAAAAAAAGTCAAGCCGTCCTGTAAAGTCTCATATTTTAACACACGCTAATCAAAAAAAATCACAATAATGCAAAAGAAAACATGTAGAATATTTTATAACATGAAATTCTTAGTGCTATTTTTATTCAACTTTCATGCTGGATTGAGCAAATATGACACGTTGTACCGCAAAAACAAAAATATCAGTAGGCAGTCTAATCCAAATAGAGCATAATTCTGGAGTTTCCGGATATTTCTCAAATTATAACCAAGAAAATAATTTTGTTAAATATATGCAACTTTTTCATTTTGTAGGCATGCTCATTGCCCCCGAGGAGTCTGATGATTCAGGTTAACTTTAAGATACACTAGGAGGCATTTATCTTTAAAAAATTTTAAG
>VUQS01044237.1:56470-71440 GCA_015108495.1 Heterochromis multidens
CAGGCCTTAAAAAAAAAAAAAAAAAAAAAAAAAAAAAAAAAAAAAAAAAAAAAAAACAAAAAAAATTTTTTTATTTTAAAAAAAAAGGAATATATTTTAAAATAATCTTTGTTAACCATTTCGCTGTCCAGCCAACAAATCAAATCAAAGAAGCCCTTGTTCACAAAAAATTGAAGAAGTTGTTCTCTGGGTTGCGTAGCTTGTGATTACTCCACAAAGACTGACCCACCCTCTCCTCCTAAATCAGTTTGAAGCTGTTTTGCTTCCAAGAACATGAGTGCTGAATTAAAATCATCATCCAGTCCTTCTGACATTTTACCCTCCAGAATTCTTTTTGATAGTACAACAAAATTTTAACCATTGCAGGTATATTTTTCTCTACTGGCTCCTCCTGCCTTACATGTAAAATGGTCGTGTTGTTCCCATAGGGCTCTGCCCTTGGGCCCCTCTTGTCTTATATATAAATGTTTCCACTTGGGTCACATATCTACAAACATTCATCATTGCAGATGTTTGCTTTCCTCAAAACCAGAGTCAACTTATGCTTATACTCAAGCATCTGCTGTCACTTAATCTTCTGCAGTTTAATGATAATAAATCCATAACACTTGGTCCTCAAAAGTTTGTCCATATCTTGCAGAAGACTCTTCCCCTCCCCCCATCTGCAAGTATCATTTATTCTTATTTTTATATTTTTAATATCATCATTATTATAATTATTTTCTGGAAAATACTTTGAAATTATGGACCAGTACAACAGAACATGACTCAGATTATATAATGACCTGCTGTCCTTACATTCTGGTATACTGGTAATTACTTGCATTACTGAAAAAAGCCCCAGTCACATGCTGTTAGCATACTTCCAACACAAACGTATAACCAAGCTAACCTGCCCCCGACCATCTGACCGACACAAACGGAGTCATTCTTGGCCTTAAAGACAGATGTGATGTCACAAATTTGGTCACGCTGGAAAAAGGACCCAGATTCATTAGTTTTTAGATAATTGTGTTACAGCAGCTTCCTCAGGGGCCCACATGGTCAGAAGTGCATCCTGTCTGGGCGTTCTCGTAGTAATTGCCTTTTTTACCATTTCTAAGCAGACTGACTCTTTTTGTGGACTTTTTTTTAATACAATGTACAATAAAATATCCTCTCTAAGCCCTCCTGTTGTCCACATGTGTTTTTTTTTTATTAATGCTAACCTGATCATTAAGTGACAAGACCATAGACAAGGTTTAAAGTCTTTGTGATTTATTTATTTATTTTTTTAATTGTATATGACAAAGTGTTTCTCTTCCCCAGAACCCCAAAACAGTATCAATGGTGCAGGACATGGTGAAGGAGGGAGCCGTGGAAGCTCTGAAGAAATGTTTCTCCTCCAGGATGGAGTTTGGTACAGCAGGACTGAGGGCAGCCATGGGGCCTGGTGTATCCTGTATGAATGACCTCACTATCATTCAGACCACACAGGTTGGTTAATAGAGGGAGTACCGCAACTCATTATGTATCAAGTCGCGTGCAAAGTTGAATATTTGCATTATTAATTTTTATTCTTTGTTTTGTAAAGGAATTGAGGAATGCTAAAGTATTACATTGTCACCAAACATTATTGGACCTGCAGCTATATACCCGCATGTAATATTTGACAGTAACAAGCATCTTCTATTCTAATTCGATATCAACCTGATAATTTCAGTTAGATCAGTGTTCCTTATTGTATTTAGGGTGAAGCCCAAAAAAACTGCCTCACATCTGCTTCTCACTGGTTAGAAGTCTATTGTTTTATGCCTGATTTTAAGATTTAAAGCACTTCATAGTTTGTTCCTGAATTGTGAGCCAGAGCACATCCTCAGGTCCTCAGGCAGTGCTTTTCTGGCTCAAGAATAAAGGAGATTGGTCATTTTGAAGGTTGAACTTTTTGGCCTGAAGAAATGAGACTTCAGATCACTCCTCACTGATTTGTATTAACACTAGCTCATTGTTTTATTATGATTGTTTTTATGTATATTGTTGTGAATATTTATCCAACTTCATGTCCTGTAATTATTATTTTGCAATTTTTATCTGAACTTGTTTAATCCTGGTTAAAGCTTATAAATCTGTGAACAGTTTGTGCTTTTGTTTAAAAAGTGCTGTGTATATATATATTTTTACATTTTACAATATGCTAGTTATAACTTTTCACCAGTTGTCAAGACTTTTCTCTTGTATCTTCCGATCATTTCCTCCCTGACAGGGTTTCTGTTGCTACCTGGAGCAGAGTTTTGGGAACCTTAAAGAGCGAGGGGTGGTGATTGGTTACGATGCTCGGGCCCACCCTCCCAGCGGAGGCAGCAGCAAGCGTTTTGCCAGCTTGGCTGCGGCTGTGTTCATCAGCCGAGGAGTGCCCATCCACCTCTTCTCTGACATCACTCCTACGCCCTTTGTGGTAATCACTTGGTTTCCTGTAATTTCATCACTTGGGTTTTTTTGGGGACATTGCAACACACATTCAGTGCAGTCATAAAATAAAAGTTAAGTTTATTACTTGTGGTTATATTACAAGTCAGCAGGTCGAGAGCAAGTGTGTGTACATGAATCGCAATGTGTTGCCAAAAAAAAACAAAAAAAAAACTATTTGGCCCCAGTTTAATAATTAAATTTTTGAATTTATGAAAGGTGCCTTACTCTTAAGTTATTTTGTTTATCATTTTGTTACTGAGATGGATGACAGTGGGACAGACGTTACATGGCAGATTCCATTAAAAAAAACAAAAAAAAAACCCTCACGTCCCTTCAGTGTACAGTACAGCATGTTGCATAACACACATAGCAGTCACCACATTATGTTCAGTTTGAAACACGTGAAGGAGCATCTTCTTTATTCTCTGTCTGATTTACAAATGTATACAAGATATTCTCTTTGCAGTGTACCTCCATAACTTAAGTCTAGTCATATCTATTCAGATTATTTAGTGAATCTAGGTAGCCACTATTATTATTATTATTTTTTTTTTTTTGCTTAATTTTGTTATTGCATTACTTATTTTGCTTTTATACTTGTGGAAACGGCAAGTAATGTGCTTCTTTTTTGCAGAGTTTCTTAACTGTTACTTCACTTTATCTGGATTTATATTGCACTTTTTAAAACCAAGTTACAAAGTGCTAAACAATAAAAACAAATTAAAAAAAATCAAAAATAACTTAATTAGAATTAAAAGCAATTTCTAATTCAGTGGAAACAAGGGAAGACAAGTACACATAGAATCCAACACATTAAATAATAGGTAGAAATGGTTTCAGTAAGGCATTAGTAGTTTAAAAAAGCCAAATGATGAAAATAATTTTATGAAGAGATTTAAGAGTTTGGCTACCTAAGATCTTCAGTAAGGAAATTCCAGAGTCGGGCTCTGGAATTCCCTGGTCTTTAGGACCACCCGAAGACCTCAGGCAGCAGTCAGGCTCATATGTCTACATCATCAGCTGACCGTGTAGGGCTTTAGAAACAAGCAATAACATCATTTCTAAAACTAAGAAGTAGCCAGCAAAGGGCTGCAAGGACTGCTGTAACGTGGCCGCTCCTTTGGCTACGTGTTAAAAGCCTGGCAGCTGCATTTCACTTTAATTGTAGCCTGTTTATGTTACAATGATTGATGCCAGAGTAAAGTGCATTAGAGTAGTCAAGGCTGGAAGAAATAAAAGCATGGATGACCTTTTCTAAGTCAGCCTGAGATAGGATAGTGTATTTTAGATGTTTGTCTAAGCTGAATGAAACAGGACTCCATCATTACCCCTAGGTTACAAGCCTCTTTGCAGACATTTTTGATACAAGACTCAGACCTGAGGAAAGATCTGCAATCATTCAGTTTGAGTGAAAATCTAGGCCAAAGCTCCGCAGGATTTGCCCAAGGGCCAGCATGTAAACAGACAACAGTGATTTACACTGGTTCTCGGTAGGGATTCACCAATATATCAACCAAATATCAGTACTGGCCAATATCTGTCTTTTTCTACTGATATCAGCCTAACAGCAAATAAAATGACATTTGCTGATGTTTATCTGTCCTGTCACATCAGTTTTACCCCAGCTAAATGTTCCAACATGGTGTGATAAAGAGCTAAAAGAAAGTTAGTTATTTTTCATAACATGTTTTTTAAAAAATAGCCTCAGAATTTCACAAAAGTGTATTCCTCATTCACACTTTTTTTTTTTATCCTCCCCTTTTTTTTTTTTTTTCTTTTTTTTTTTGTTTTTTTTTTTTTTCGCATATTTGTCACACTTACATGTTTCAGATCATCAAACAAATTTTAATATAAGACAAAGATAACCTGAGTAAATGTAAAATGCAGCTTTTAAATCATGATTTAATTTATTAAGGGAAAAAAGTTATCTAAACTTAATTGGCCCTGTGTGTAAAAGTAATTGCCCCCTAAACCTAATAACTGGTTGTGCCACGCAGCAAGAACTGTGTTTGCAATAACTGGCAGTGAGCCTTTCTCATCGCTGTGGAGGAATTATGGCCTGCTCTTTTTTGCAGAATTGTTTTCATTTGATTTTTCTGAGTGATGCATGCATAGTTTGTTGATTGGTGGCATAGTCATGGCTAAAAAAAACTGAAAGAAAACTAAGAAAGAAAACTTAGTCAGTTTTGAAAAAATGAGTTCTGAATTTCAAACAAGAGGCAGAGAAATGCAGTTTCTTATTTCTTGTTGGACATCTATTGATTTTTCCAGCTGAAATATTAACTCTCAGCTGATCTTTATGTGTTTGTTTTTTCAGTTTGCCTTATTAAAACTAAGAAACTGCATTTAATATGCATTTAATAAACAGTATATACATAAATGATATGGTAAAAGCGGATAAGCGGAAGAGAATGGATATGGTAAAAGAATAAAGATAACACTGCATTTTCCTGTAAAAAGCAATAGAAGTAAGTAAGCATCACATTATTCTAGTAATGCAGATGTAGAGCTAGTATGATAAAGAAAAATGTAAGATCAGATTACAAAGACAGACACCAAGGTGGAGGCCATTTGTTTTTCTCTCTGTTTTTATCAAGTTTGTGTAAAACTGTAAAGGCCAATTTCATGAAAGTTAGTGAAGAAGCGGAGCATGGGCAAAAGAAGTGTCCTTTAAATTTTGTGTATCTTTCTTTCAATTTCTTTCAAACATTGGTCTTGGCAGAGGATGTGCCCTCTAATTGCCCTTCTATTTATTTCTAAAACTGAATGTTTTTACTAAAGGCTTGATAGGATGAAGACTTATTGGCAAATTACAGTTGGATAAACTCTTTAAAAGCAGGGATTAAGGAAAAGATTTTAAAATCTGGAACAATAAAATCTTGAAGTGCAGAGTTTGACGCACTGATAAATTTGAATGTATAGTGTATAAAATAAATGCCATTTCTCACTCCTGGTATGTGTTGGGCATTTCAAGATCTTGATATTTAACACCACAAAATAATGAGGGTGGATTTTTCCTTGAAGCTTACATTTTTTGAGCTACACACTTGTGTTAGTTCAGTGTATGTAAATCTCATGCAAAACCTGTCTCCTCTTTGCATACATTTTTTTTTTTAATGTGCGTGTGTTGTATCTGCCACGCGAGAAGCTAAAACCACTCTTTACAGTATCTCTGTCAGCGAGCTACAATGTAACTCCTGAGTGAAACAAATTTGGTGCGTCTGTTTGCCAATAGCTTACCTCCGTCTCAGACAGCTATCTTTAATCCTAAATCTATTATTTATCAGTGTGCTGAAAAGGTGATGTAGGCTTAGCTAGCTCGGTGAGCTCAACACTAATGGGCTTGGAGTAAGGCTGCTGAATAATTTATAGGCTATTAATCTAATAATGGCATCTCGAAACAAGACCCCTTATGCAGACCTACACAGAGACATCAACTAAGGCAGAAAGCGCTTGACATTTGGACCCAGTAGCACCACAAAGGAATCAATCCCAAGGCCAACTTTTATCTGGATTTCTTTAAAGGGACTTTTTGCCTTCAGTACAATCACCTCTTTTTGGTCTTTAGAGCCCGATATTATGAGATAGTGTGATGCTGTTTCATTGGTACAAATGTATAAGTCTTTCAGTGTTATATGAAAGGATGCATAGGGAGGCTTACATGTCTTCCACTAATATACTGCCTGTTGAGCTGAAATGGAAGAATTGTAGGTGTTAGGACAAAATGATGGGTAAACAATCACACAGCAGGGTGTCTTATTAGATACAAACTTTCATTGTAAGACAACATAAACATGCAGTTGCTAAATAAAGCTTAAATCATCTTGATATGTATATAATGGTGTAACAATCAGAACAATACAGTAAGAAAAAGTTTGTAAACCCTTTGGAATAACCAGGATTTCTGCATTGATTACTTCCAAGATCTGGTCTGATCTTTATCGAAGTCACAAGTATAGACATTTTTGCAGATGATTTGCATTCTCTTTCAGCCCTTTCAGGAGTAAACTTTGTGCTCTTGGTGTAATCTTTGCAGGACACCCACTCTTGGGAAGAGTAGCAACTGCCCAGAATTTCCTCCATTTCCTCCAACTCTTTCTGTGTGAAGTTTACATGTTCTCCCCATGCTTGTATGGTTTGTCTCTGGGTACTCTGGCTTCCTCCCTGTTAAATGGTGATTCAAAATTAACCATAGGTATGATAGGGAGCATGAAGTGGTTGACTGTCTCTGTTAGCCTGTCCAGTTTGTACCCCGCCTCTCACCCAACGACATCTGGGATAGGCTCGAGACCCCCTGTGTTCCTAAATTGGATAAACGGTGGTTAAGAAAATGGATGGATGGATGGACTGGTGTTAAAAATTTCTCTTCTGTAGCATTTTCCAGCTTTGTGCATCCTTACAATCTTCCCTCTAGAGTTCCATGAAACGTGCTGTGATAGGGTCATGGATAATCAGCAATCTTTCTTGAGAATGTCAATAACCAGGTTTTGTCTGCCTTTATTTGTAGCGAGGGGCACGACAGCCCAGCACACTTCTGATTCCATCTCCTTAAACGCAACACCTGAAGCCATTTTTGGAAACACCAGTACCTCAGAGATTCACTTTCTTTTTCCAACCTGAACTGTGAATGATTACTGAGCAGAAGTGTGTGATATTAATGTGGTCAGTTGTGTTTGTTCATAACTATGATTTAGATGAAGACTCAGCCACACGACACAGGCAATCAATGCTGGTAATTCCAAAGGTTCCACAAGCCTTTTCCTGCAATTGTATGTTCATTTTATTTTTCTGCTCTTGATGAGGGAGGGAGTGGGGGTAGGGTGCTGGAAAGGGAAACACTAATGTCTGAGATGTGGAAAGCTTTCTTACTTAAAAAGATGTTGACTTCAAGTGCACATACAGTGCATTAATGATGATTCCTGCCTGTTCCACTCACACACTGAGCACTTACTTGTGATGCCAGTGCAGACTCTGGTTCGATTTTGGTATTTGCTTCCAATGTGTTCTTATTTGAAGAGTCTATCTGGGTTTTACAATCTATGGACCTAAAGGAAAAGACAAACCTGGGATAAGCCATACAGCACGTTAAACGTGTTAGAAGTGGAGATCATAAGATGCATTTTAAATATATTGGTCAAGCATTTGATTAATTCATTTTTGATGCTACTTTCAAAAGCACTTTTCACATTAACGGCATGATGGGGCATTTTCTTTTTAAATCTTTAAAATAGTTTTATTACATTTATACATAAAACCTTGACCATGGAAAATATTAGACTTAGATATCTGGCAATAGCATGGTTACAAATAGCAAATAAAACATTACATAATCAAAATGTGGACTAACATTCACTCTCCTCCAGTGTGCTGTCTACTTAATATCTTTCCTCAGCTAGTTAAAAATCCACAATGTTCACCAGCTAGTCTTTGTGTCTGTCTGCCTTTTAGACAAAAACAGCCACCTGCTGTGGCTGAAACTGATGCCATGAAAGAACTGAGAGTGAATAGAGCAAAGTTGTGGGCCTGAAAGCTAAAACTTTGAACATAAAGAGACTGATACACTTCTTAGAGGTGGGAGGAACTGAGTCTGAAGGATAGTTCTGTAGAAAGTGATAAAAGTTTTCATTTAAAAAGCCGCATAAGCTCCTAATATAAGGATACTGTTTATTACAATAGAGAAAGATTAGGAATTCCCTGTCACATCTGTACTTACACACTGACAGGAAATTCGAGTCTCTAGTATAAATAATAAATGTTAACAGTGGTATAAAGTACGTACAGACTGCCTCAGTTCATTGTGGTGTATTTCAAATTGTACAGTCATGTGAAAAAGAAAGTTAGACCCTTTTTCAATTCTACGGTTTTACAAAACGGCAGACAAAAAGTCAAATCATGTGGTCCTTACCAGGTTATGAAATTATTTAAATGCAATCTCAGATGAACAATAACACATGACATATTACACCGTGTCATTATTAATTTAACAAAAGCTAAGCTAAAATGTAGAAGTCTTGTAGAACCACCTTTTACAGCAATAACCTGAAGTAATTGAACTAATCTGTATGACTCTATCAGTCTCTCACATCATTGTGGAGGAATTTTGTTCCACTCTTGTTTATGGCATTGGTTCAATTCATTGAGGTTTGTGGGCATTCATTTATGCACAGCTCTCCTAAAGTTTCCACCAAACCATTTCAGTTGGGTTGAGGTCTGCACTTTGACTGGGTCATTGCAACACCCTAGATTTTTTTTCTTTTTCAGCCCTTCTGTTGTAGATTTGCTGCTATGCTTGAGATTATTGTCCGGTTGCATGGCCCAATTTCAGCCAAGCTTTAGCTGTCAGACAGATGGCTTTATATTTAACTCTAGAATACTTTGGTAATTGGAGGAGTTCATGATTCAAAGACTGCAAGGTGCCCAGGTCCTGTGGCTGCAAAAACAGGCCCAAATCATCACCCCTCCACCATCAGGCTTGAGAGTTTGAGGTGTTTGTGCTGATATGCTATGTTTAGTTTTTGCCAAACGTGGCGCTGTGCATTATGGCCAAGCCTCCTCCTGGGAAGATTGGCAACTGTCTTGAATGTTTTCCACTTGTGAATAATCTTTCTTTCTTTAGAATGATGGACTTCAAATTGTTTGAAAATGGCCCCCTATCCCTTCCCAGATTGATGGGCAGCAACAATTGCTCCTCTAAGACCATTGTGTTAACACACACCTTAATGTTCCAGACCAGCAAACTGATACATTTTTGCTCACACTTGTTGATGATCAGTTAATCAAGTGCATTTGATCAGCAGGACCTGCCTGCTGCTTACCCTCTTAATTCCTATGGAAGCAGTAAGGGTGTACTTAGTTTTTCCACACACTCCTTCTGCATTTTTGGCTTAGTTTTTGCTAAATAAATGATGACATAGTGTAACATGTCATGTTTCGTAGTTCATTAATCTCTGGCCCTCTTCCACAGTTTGTCTTTTGTCTTATCTTCCTCCTGTCACCCCCAACCAGTTGCGACAGATGACCGCCCCTCCATGAGCCTGGTTCTGCTGGAGGTTTCTTCCTGTTAAAAGGGAGTTTTTTTTCCTTCCCACTGTTGCCAAGAGCTTGCTTATAGTGGGTCGTCTGATTGTTGGGGTTTTTTCTGTATTATTGTAGAGTCTTTACCTTACAATATAAAGCATCTTGAGGTGAATGTTGTTGTGAATTGCCACTATACAAATAAAATTGAACTGGAAACCAAGGTTGTATTTAAATGATTTTAAGACCTGATAAGGACCAGATATATTTTTTTATTATGTCCTGATACGGAAAACCTTAGAACTTGAAGAAGAGGATGTACTTTCTTTTTCATATGACTGTATGTTTGATACTGGGCACATATGAAAAAAAAATTATATCATCAGCTCAGGACAATACAAAGGTCAGAACCTACCACAGAAACTCGTTAGATGAATTTTTAGAAGAACGCCGTCTCTCCAGTTTCCATTTTCTGTTGCCATTTCTCTCAGGGTTGGGATTCAGTTCTTCCCATTTATCCAATGAACCAATCGTAACTGGTGACAGTAATAACATAATAAAGAATAAAAAGAATGAAACCTTGTAAGAGACTGAATTGAAAATGAAAAAAAAACAAAAACAAATTTAATTTCAAATTTGCCAGTGAAATATACACAGCCATTAAGATGTTCCATTTTCTGTTAATTTGGGGAAATGCTAATGTGGTTTTAGATTTGAAAAAAAGGCAAAATTAATCAGTTTTGGTGTGCAATTAAATGGTGACACCAATTTCCAAGATAAGTTATTTTTTCCAGCTTTGAAACATGAACCTTTTAACACATCTTTCTGAGAGGACAAACAATTAGCTAAAAAAAGAAAACAATTAATGCTGTTGATGTCTAAACAATTTTTTTTTTTAAAAAAAGAGGAGACAATCAGCTGTCCACAATTCTATCAGGCCATGAAGTTCTGCTTTTAAATGACATCACAGTTATAATCAGTCTCCCTCCCATGAATTATTCACCACACCGCAGTTTGAATCACTCTGCACAATTATAATACTTACCACTGAAGACTTTAACCTTTTCAACTGGCAAATACAAAAGTAATTGGCTGTTTCCTTTCTTTTAATATGATCCCTTTCATTATATTAAATCGAATCAATCCTTCTGTGGCCTCTCTCGTGCATGTGTGAGGTCAGTTCCACACAGGGGATGATGGTAGTTATAGTTGTTGAAGGTATGTAAAAGGGTTAGAGTGAAGGGTGGTGAAGGATTTACTTTATTTATTTGAGCTTTAGGGTGAAGCTGCTGATGGCAGAATGGTGATGGCAAGGCAGGGTAGCCCTAATTCAATTTTATAGGTGCAAAAATACAGAATACATCAGATAAACAACTAGAGGACACTAAGATCAATGCAGTTTTCTAACCAGGTCCGGTCAAAGCTGTTTCTTTGTATATAGAAAATAATAATAATAAAAAAATAGGCTTTTCCCCCTGTAAACCTCACAGCAGTCCTATTTCTGCACCTGCACCACTCCTCATATTGCTCTTTTTCCAATGACTTGATGCCAATGTTCTTGTGGCATCCATAATACTAAGTATGATTTAGTGTTATTGATAGAAAACCCATCCAAACTTTGCAGCCTCTCTCTACCTGAGTCTAGTGATGCCCTCTCTGGGGTTCGCATGCTTGGTCTTGTCTGTTCAGCTTCCACCTGGATCAGCTCCGTCTCATCTGTCTTTTTCCTGTGTGAGTTGTTCTTCTGGCTGTCACCCTGAGATGACAGGGGACTCTTTCTATCCTTGCTGTTTCTCCTCTCTCCAGGTTCGCTAAGATCTAGCAGGTCCAGAGTTGAAGAAAGAACTGTGAGAAGATGGCAGTAGGTTAGCATCTCATGCTTCACAAATATTTCGAGGATCATGGTTAGTCATGGATGAAAACATTAGAGGATTTAAACTTTGCATGTTTTTTGTGATAAAGGAAATCCATTCAGAACATTTATTAGATCTCAGAAATACACACAATATATTTTGAGTGAGTCATACTGCGTGTAAATTTCAGCAGAATTGTTTCACTCTTGCTTATTTTGTATGTATGTTCAAATGTAAAGAGGGGGAATAACCAATCAAATAAAGTCTGAAGCAGGAAAAGTAAACTTCATTTATTAGAGATTGCCATTAAATTTAATCTAATTTGATCAAATTGGTAAAATAAGTGGTATCGCATATACATTTTGATAGAGTAAATTTGGCACAAATTAATTATTGACAACATACTTTTTTCTGATTCATTGCTGAGTAAATTACTGCAGTGGAATGGATCAGAGGCTTTTTCATGCTACAAAAACACTTTCACTCTGTTCTTTTTTTGCCTTGTAATCTCTTTATCTTAAATTTAATTTTGCGACTTTGACAGTACTGTCTTCTTCACTTTAAGAGGTGTTTGAGGTTGCATCAAACTTGTATAACTTTCTCTTTGTAATAAGATTGAATAGCAGGCTTCACTTATTGTGCTGCATGGGGTTTTGATTTTGATCTGCACGGTTTCTGACATGGCATGTAGACCTGTCAAGGGTACTTAGGCTGGAGTATTCCCCCTTAGGTGGGCATCTAAAAATTTGCTGCTGCTCTTTTCAGCGAATCTAAATATACTGCAAATGACTGCATGGTCTGATAAGGATAAGACACCCTCTTGAGGCAGTTTGGTCAGTTAAGTAAATCAAGCACAGGTTTGCAGAGTGGCAAAGAAAGAGATGGTACCTCTGTCAAGGGATTCAACTTTTTACAGCCAGATTATTTTTTTTTAATTGTTTATTGATTTTTTTTATTATGCTTGAAGTTTGATTTGTTGTGGTTTAACTCAAGTCAGCATTTTGTGTTTTATTGCCATTTTCTGAAAGAAAAATAATTTTTGCTGCATGAGGAATAATCTTAAACTCCTGGGAATATTTCACAACTGAAAGAGTAAAAAAATAAATAAAGCAATAACAGATGCACATAATGGCAGTTCTGGGTGACACTCTAATTTCCAGAGAAACTTGTGAAATTTTCTATGAAATGCATTTTTCTTCCTCCACGATGAAAATTGTTATATTTTCTAAATTTTATCACACATAATGTACAAATACAATACTGTGAAAAGTCTCAAACCATCCCTCATTTCTTTATATTTTGCTAGGAAAATGGGACATAGGTGTAGCCATTTATTGAAACATTCAAACCTACATTGAGTTCTAAGGCGCTTGAAGTCTCTTAGTCAAGCTTTCTTATAGTTTCTTTAAATAGTCTAAATACAAAGACTGGACTAAAAATGAATGAAAAAGCAGCCAATGTCCAAATAGTTCTCCAGGCTTCTTGAAGGACATTCAAAGCTCTTCTTTGGATGTTTTCTGCCTTTTGTTCTGTTCTCTCTCAAGATGATCCCACACTACTTTAATAATGTTGAGGTCCAGGCTCTGGGGAGGCCAGTCCATGACTGATAGTGTTCCACTGTGGGTTTTTCTGTCCAAGCAGTGTGTTTGGGATCATTGTCATGCTGAAAAATGAAGCTGGTGCCAATCAGATGCTTTCCAGATGGTATTGCATGGTGGACAAAATCTGATGCTACTTTTCTGCGGTCATAATTCAATTTTGACAAGATATCCCCAGCACCACTGGCTGAAATGCAGCCCCAAACCACGACAGAGCCTCCAGCGTGTTTTATAGATGGCTGCAGACACTCACTGTTGTACCTCTCTCCGGATCTCCTCTGTACATACTGACGACAATTTGAACCAAAAATGTCAAATTTGGATTCATCAGTTCAAAAGACCTGTTGCAACTAATTTTCAGTCGAGTTCCTGTGTAATTTGGCATACATCAGCCTTTTCTCTCTGTTTCCCTTCCTTAAGAATGATTACTCTGACAGCCGCCCTTCCACTGAGACCATTTCTGATGAGCCTTTGGCAAACAGTAAATGAATCAACTCAAGGGTCAGCTGCATCTCTCAGGTCCTGAGTCAGATCTTTGCTGGACTTTTTTTCCCCATTTCTAAAGGACATGACTTTCAGACACTGTTCATCTGCTGTAGATAGTTCTTTAGGTCTGCCACATCTTCTTTTGTCCCCCAATTGTCCAGTTTCCTCAAATTCTTTAAGGATATACTGCACACCATGCTGAGATATGCCAAGTTTTTGGCTAATAGCTCTTTAGGAACCACCTTGCTGGTGCAAAAATACTATTTCATGCTTGTCAAATTGTGTTATCATTGGCATTTTTCATAGATTCAACTAAAGAAATGGAAACAAAAGAAATGTTTTTGTGACAGGCTGAGGGTAAAAAAGTGCCTAAAGAGACAATTTAAAATTGTTTCTTTGCTAAGTTCT
The DNA here is from genome assembly GCA_015108495.1 of Heterochromis multidens. Classification (NCBI taxonomy): domain Eukaryota; kingdom Metazoa; phylum Chordata; class Actinopteri; order Cichliformes; family Cichlidae; genus Heterochromis; species Heterochromis multidens. Next base: position 70,278 of record VUQS01044237.1, read on the forward strand.
GTGATATGTGTAGATATAACACTGGTTCATCCCTCGAATTAGGTTTCTTTTTGTGCTTGAATGATTCATATGTCAGCGTTAAGTGGTTCAACAAACAAGAAAACATTCCACTGAAAATGGTCAGGTACAAGGACTGGACTGAAAATGAGTGAAAAAGCAGCCAATGTCCAAAGAAAGACCTTCAGAAAGCCTGGAGAACTATTGCTCAAAACCACTTTAAAAATTACAAGAAAATCTGGCTTCTTTGAAACAAAATATAAAGAAATGAGGGGTGAGGGGGACTCAAGACTTTTGCACAGTATCATAATTCTTTTATTTTTTTGGAATAGACATGCTTTCTATATTTCCATCAGTAATTTAGTGCAGAAAACACTGAACCAAACACATGACATCTCTTGATGCATGCTCAATAATCCAGGTAAAAGAATCCCAAAAAGCTGAATCTGTTCATCTGGATGTAGCATTTTCAGTGGGAGAAACGTTTCGTCACCTCTGGTGACTTCTTCAGTCTCAGCTGACTGCAGGCTTCCCCAACCTTATAAACAGTACATTGCATAATGACCGAAACCAGCACCACTAACTAACAATGGGCCATGAGGTCAGTTTCATGATCATTAGTATGCAAATTGTCATGACCATACTACGGAGAGTGTCCCTATCAGCCAGCAGAGAGAAGGATTCCAGACTTACATGGAAGATGTGGACAAGTGGGTGAAAAATCTGTCTGACAGACAACTCACTCAACCAGAGAAAAACATCCTTGCAAAAATGGGTTGAATTTTGCACCGAGACAAATCCCGCTAGTGGAACTGATCACAGCCACAGAATCTGGAATCCGAAACAACAACATTGCAGATGTGGAAGCAGAACAACTGTGGATGAAAGTTTCGGCCTGTCTCAGCAATGCTAAACCCCCAGCATCCAACATCAGCACGGAGGAGAGGAAGGCACTCACGTCGCTTAGTAAGGACAACAACATCATCATCCTTCCGGCAGACAAGGGTAGGTGCACGGTTTTGCTAAACCAGACAGACTATCATGAGAAAATTTTGTCACTGCTCAGTGACAAAAACACTTATGAGCCCCTGAAACGAGATCCAGGCAGTGGTTACAGGAAGAGGGTGATAGATTGTCTGAAGCAGTTAGAGCAGGACAACGCTATT
>VUQS01044239.1:0-17832 GCA_015108495.1 Heterochromis multidens
GGGAGGTGGTGGAAAGATGCACACTAAAGATGTTAGAAGCCATCCTGAACAACTCTGATCACCCACTTTATAACATCTTTATGGAACAAAAAAACATCAATACTGGAAGACTCCTCTCTCTCCGTTGTAAAACAGAGAGATACAGAAAATCATTCGCACCCACAGCCATCAGGCTTTACAATTTCAATACAAATAGCAGATGAGCTGTCAGACAAATGAATTTCCCTCTGGGATCAATAAAGTTATTCATATTCTTATTCTTATTCTTATTCTTATTTTAAAACTGTTGAAGTGCCACAAAGATCAAAGTCACACGGTTTCCTTCATTCACTTAAGCTGCACTGAAGTACTCAACTGGCTACTTGTCCTTTACGGAAGAGTGAAAAGAAATATGTGGATAAAGCAAAGGAGGCTATTGAGAATAAATTAAAGACAAAAACTGTTAACAAAGGAGCAGTGGATATTTGAATTACCATATTCCCTGAGGCAGGCGCACCTCACTGCAGGGACTCTGACTGCAAATGCCACATCAGCAATGACAAGTGTTAGACAACTGACAAAATGGCCTGAACACAAGTACCAAACAGCCAGTCTTCATCATGTCGTGAGTGCGTTATGCAAACATAATATGATAACATGGTACAGTATTTCTGTTGGATGATATTGGATACACTCTGTTGGGCACATTTATGTTGAGTGGTAGAATTCAGAAACATTATATAAGCAGGAGGCAAAAAAGCCAGGATAGAAATCTATGGGAGAATTTGGTACTGGCATAGAAGGCTGCTGTCCTGCTGCTGCTCCCCAAAGAGCTACTCAGCAGTTGAGCTGGCAAGAACACATTAGCCAGTGATGATGTTGTGACGTATGTGGATCACAATTATTTTAGCTGTGTGGCGGTAGATGTTTCTGTACTTCTTATTGTAGTAAGTATGTAGGTAAGGATATTTTTTTCTTTTTTTTTTTTACTCACTGTATTGATAACATGAATCAGAATGGAATTTGTTCAGTGGTCTCGTGGGAGGAGCCAGAGATGCTGATTGTGTCAGCACTCTGGACTTCGGTTAATGAAACCGTAGTGACGTACAACTTAGAAAAAAACAAGGTTTTAAAACCTAATTTTGGAACAAATTCACTAAACATTTTAAGTGTTTTTTTGTTCTTCAAAATGTTTTCTGTTATTGGTGCCAGGAGCTCAGTGGTTCGCACTCGCACCCTGCTTACTCAATGTTCTAATCATATTCAAAAATGTATTTAATGCACCAATTAGCAGTCTACAAATAACTCTCTTTAGCAGGGCATGCAATAATTTGTGAAACATATACAGTGTGTAACATTAATAATTGCACATTGACAAAATCACAGCACTGAACGCCACGCTGGGTAATGCAGGCTAGCCAGATATCATAAAAAGAGGTTAACAGCTGTGAGAGGCTCCATTGCTACATTCAAGAACAGTAAAGAAAATTAGTGAATGGAAAAAAGACCTGAGATGCACCGAGAGGAGCTCAGTCTCCATCCATCCTTTTTCTTCCACTTATCCAATTCAGGGTTGTGGGTGGGCTGGAGCCTAGCCCAGCTGTTATAGGGCGAGATGCGGGGAACATCCTGGACAGGTCGCCAGTCTGTTGCAGGGCTAACACGGAGACAGACAACCATTCATGCATACAGTCAATTTAGAATCACCGATTAATTTAATTCTGTGCATGTCTTTGGGAGGGAGCTGGAGTACCTGGAGAGAAATCACACAGACACGAGGAGAACATGCAGACTCCACATGAAAGGCCCCAGATTTGAACCCAGGACCTTCTTCTGTGAGGCAACAGTGCTAACTACCACACCACCGTGCTACCAGAACTCGGTCTTCCTTTTGCAAATTTCTCAGTTTTAAAAAATCAGATTTATTTTGCTTTGGAAGCATTAACACTTTGTTTAAAAATCGTTACTGCTACAGTCACACTGGGGAAAACAGTGGTTGGAGAATGCAGCACAACCAAAATTGTGACTGTGTGCAATGAACTTGTGATTTTGTTGCCTTTGAAATGGTTGCTTCAAAGACAGGGACCAGGTCTGTGACCACTCGCAATCGATTGTCGTCTTCAAAATGACTGCTGAGTCAAGATGACAATAAAAATGACAATAGGACAGACCCAGAACAATGTGTTGGCATTCTGTCTGTGTTTTTAAACAACATTGTAGTTATTAGCAAACTTTTGCCTGTCTGTCTGAGCGGGATTGCAGTCAGTCCAAGTCAGACCGTGATTGCTTGGAGGCAGGTTGCCTCCCAGCAGGCAACCTGTGCAATGGCCTTGTGATTGAAAGTGAAAGTTGATCGTTGCAACTACTTGCAATCGGTCACCAAATGTGAAAAAAATTGATGCAATCCCTGGGCAACCACCAACCCCTTGTTGCACTCTAGTGTGACTGAGCCATAAAACAATAAGTGGGATGACATCTAACCTGAAAGCACAACTCCTCTTAGAGACTGTCTCTGCAGACCAGTTGAACACATTGTTTTGATTTGGTTGTATGATTTTAATAATTTTTTATGGCAATTTCTTTTTCATATTTTATGTGCCACTGAGAGAATGAACCACTGATAATTATGCTATATTATTATTATTATTATTATTATTAATAATAATAATAATAATAATAATAATAATAATAATAATATCCTGACACATGTTCACAGTAAAGGTTCACGAAGGTCTCAGCTGTGTGGTGGGAGACATATCTGCTTATATCTTCTCACAGTAAGATGCAAGTAAGCATATTTTTAAAAAACTGTTTCTTGGTTTACGGTATCACGCAACTCATGAAACTCACTGATTCGACTTGCCATCCTATACTTGCAGTTTTTGTGTACCTGTGGCCATTAAAATTAATGTTGGAGGTGTATTCCTCTTCAAAATGTACCCAAGAGGTGTTGCCAAATTCCTTATGTAAGGACTTGCAACACTGCAGTAAATAAATAAATTACAGTGTGGCTCTTATGAAGTGAGAAATAAAGTTAAAGTGTAGATTCTGAAGTGGTGGCGTCGGGTAATCCATATCAGACATGTATTCCTGTTTTTGTACAAAATATGGCTCCATTTCCCGAAGGTCAGGATTTTTATTTTCTGCAGCGACAGACTCTTCAACAGCTGGGCACGGTCCCCCTTTTGGCTGCCTCTAAATCTGCCTGTTGATTTACGGCTCTATTCTTTATGGAATGGCGTTCTGTATCATGGCCATGTGATAAACGGCAGCCAGCCATATGAAAAAGACCGAGTCGATGTCTAGCAGCCTTTGCTGGTGAAATTCACCCAAAGTCAAACCACAATGGAGGCTTTGAAGTCCAAACCAATAGTAATTTATCTGTTTCTCGCAACCTCTGGAGACAGAGACACATCAAACAGACTCACTCAGTGATATTAGTTTCTGTCGCAGAGCCTTTGCCTTCACTTCAGCCATCGGCACTGCAGACATATTTAAGACATGCACGCCTCTACATGAACTATGCACTACAAGTGATTGATCTGCCATGTGATGAAAACCTGTCTAGGTAAAATCCTAATAAATCTGGTGAGGTTTTTACTGTTGTCTCTGAATAAAGGTTCTAGGGTGGGAGAGGGGAGTAGTCAGGCTTTTGCTGGTATCTTTTTGCATTAAAGGATTTAAATATTCAGGAGGGAGGTGGAGCGGAACTGAACAGTTGGATTTTCTGACTCTATAGTATCAGAGGGGCCCCGATCAGCAGGTTTTAAATGCCACAGCAGATGGAAAGCTATGTAGCCGGCTTTTATTACAGTTCCATCTTTGAAATCTCATCTAGTGATGAAGCAATGCTCCCTCTGCAGCATGTGTAGTATAACCTTGATTATGTCACCCAGCTTGAGTCTTTTGTGTTAAAACAATAAAAAAGACTCAATAGTTTGGTCATGCAATAAAGGACACAGCCCACGTGCTTGCTTGTCATTGGACAGATGTTTGATATATATCTCTCCTCTTTGCTTTGGCACATTTATCGTGAGTGGGACACTTCATCACACAGTGTTCTCTTTGTCAGCACACCGTGTAGAGAAATCAAACAGATTGTAAATCGTTTTGAGGGTAATAATCTTAAATTACAATTGCAATGCAAATGTAATCCATTTTGCCTTTAACACATGAGTGGATGTTTACCTGAGGCTTAAGGGGCTGCACACCGATATTAATATTCCTACTTTGACCCTGCGGGCTGACCTGGCTGTAAACCCGCAGCGGCAGGTGACACGAAAGGTGGCGGAAGAGTCCTCCTTCAGGCTTTGGCGGCCCCTGTACTCAGCCTTGTGTGCAGCCGTATGTAAAGCAGGGATCAGTGTAAGACTCTGGTTAAGCTGAAATCGCGGTTGCCCGTGCAGAACCAGACCACCCCCCTCCACCCCTGCCACCAGTCCAGCTGTCACCAACCTGCTCTCCCAGTTGATATAGTGGCTGCACACAAATACAGCTGACCTCTGACATACACACACACACGCCCACACGCGTACACATGCTCTAATCCACATATGAGCATACCACTTTCTTTTTAATCTGTCCTGTGTGTGTGTGTGTGTGTGTGTGTGTATGTGTGGTCTTCTATCTGTGCTATAAATTGCAGTGTTTCCTCCCTTTCCATTTTGTGTGTAAAGCAGGAATGTGCAAGATAAAGACAACATAAGTCAGTTCTCCCAAATCACATACCCACAGTGGTATAAAGCTGGCAAGATAGTATTGATTTTTGTACATGGAGGCTTTGAAATACCAATTTTAAACCAATTTAGTTTGTACTGAAGATAGAATTGAAATATTATATTTGAAAAACTCTTCAGCAACATTGCTTAATAGAACCAGATATTTTACTAGAAGTAAAACAAATTTTTACAGTTATTTGGGTGAGCTAACGATTAACAGCTGATCCAACAGTGGTATAGTGTAACTTAAACATGGGTAGGTTATTGCATGTAACATTGTCTCATTGTTGTATTTACATGTAAACCATTATTGAAGTCTTTATAGTCTCTCCCCATCCCTCTACAAAACCAAGATGATGACCATTGAGGGCCAGGAGTCTACAGTGTTCCACACTTCACTTGTTAACCATTATGAGGACGCCATCCAGCTAGTTTCACTGAACTACATGTAGCTTGTCATTATGTCATACTTATCATTTGTGTTCAGAATAGAAACTGTGAGGAGCTTTGAAAGCTGGCAAGCAGTCAGTGTAGCTCTGGGTTAAAGTTATGCATTATGAGAGACTGTTATGTGGGTGCAGACTAGGCTTGCTAGCTATTTGTTAGGCTTCACCTCTGCTGATAAAACTCACTGAACTCAACCTTTGCATCATGTTTGTGCTGCTGGTGCATTTTTGGAGCATCTTTAATGCAGTTATGTTGCAGGCCTGCAAGCAAAAAAATATTTATATAGCCTAGTCTTGTAAGAATCCAACTGCATCACAGGGTCACATTAAATTGACAAGGTGTCATTTGTCTTCACTTTGGTTGTTTTGGTTTGACAAGACTAAAAGGTCACAAGAACAAAAACACTGAATAGCTAATAGAAATAATAGAATAATAATAGAAAAATTGTAGTTTTTTGGGCAATCGCAACAGCAACAGACCTTTATTTACAAAACAAAATGTGTGGCAGTGTTATCTCAGGTAGAGGTGAGACACTACAGTTTAAGATCAGTTAGATGCCAAAACACTAAAACACAAGTTTTGTGATGGTAAGGGGAAAGATTTCACAAGTTTAGGTAAGTAGTAGAAATCCAGCTCTTACAAAACAAATTCACAAAGGAAACCAGCATGAATGTGTCTTTACATGTTTCGTGTTGCTGTGTCTGAAACATAAGAAAAACATAAAAAAGGTTCCACATATTTTGGCAGTTTGTTGTTTGGACATCCAGCAGACACAGAGCAACATCATCATCCCATTTGTGTTGTGTTTGTTTCCAGCAGATCTCCCAAGAAAGATATCTGTCATGTTTACCAAGTAGCCACTAAGATTGTCTGTCTGCCATATGGTTCTGGGAAAAAAACAGACAGAATGAGCTGCAGCTGGGCAAAAATGCTCTGTAGAACACTAAGTGAACACTAAGTATTATTAATTGGTCTTTGATTGAAGGAATATCTGAGAGAAATTAATGTAAAAAGAAACAAAACAGAGATGGAGGTTTTCTTTTGCTGTCTGGATGACTGACTGAGGTTCGATTTGTCAGAATCTGTGAAAAGGTAGCAGCAGACAGCCTCAGTGCCTCTAATCGCTGCTCAAACATGTAAAACCACTCCATGGAAAGCAATCAGAGCATGTCATTAACAACTCTGGTTTTTATAGTTTTCTCCGGAGATGACGTATTGATTTTTGCTGCAATAAACAGCCTCCAGAAAAGTAAAAAGAATTCTTTATCTTTTGAGAAGTTTGTGTTTGCAACTTCTGAAACCAGCCATGAGTTGTGCCGTTTTTAGAACTTCTTTCTTGCTCTGTTGAGCAGTTTGGCTGCATTTGTTAGGTGACAATGAGAGTGACAAGAGGGACAGAAAAGGAGGAGACACGTGACAAAGATAACCAAAATAAACCCTAACTACGTCATCATCACAAGCTGCCTCCGCCAACTGAGCCACCAGGACGCTCTGTGTCACTTTTTGTTAGACAGCAGTGGAAACAGTTCAGCCTGTTTTCTTTAAATTCAACACTCAAAGTCACACTGATCTTTCTGTTTGGACGCTGGGAGCCGTCTCACTGGCCTCCCTCACTTTCGAGGCGCTGCTTCTAAGGTTATCATTGTCATCATCCTTCATCGAGACGCTCCCCACCGTGTCACCCGCTCAGGGATAATTGTGAAAAATTAAGCGGGACACACGCAGTGGTGAAGAGAAGGCGATTAGCCTAATCAATTTCCCGTACTACACACCGCATATGCACCCACCCGCGTCACACATGCACAAACACTCAGGTTGATGTCAGTATCCACAAGAGGCAGAAGAATGACAAGGAAAAGAAAGGCAAAGAAAGACCCCCCACCCCCCAGTGCCCATGGCGTGTCAGTTTTCCTTCTCAACAGGGAAAGGACGTTAGACGAGGTGCAAGCGGCGCTGCGCCATGAATATAAATGGGCCTGGAGTCTCTGTTGTGCCTGTGAGTGCAGCCATAAACTTGAGAAGAGAGCAATGTAGCCTGCAAGCCTTATTCTGCCCTGAGTTTAAGATTTCACCACTTTGGCTGCATAGTATGAGAGCACTCTGAGAACTTCTGCTCCCACAGCGTGGATCTGTGTTTGAATGTTTAACAGTGACCTGTATGGCCTTTAGAAATTGGCGAGAGAACGATTTTGTGATGATGCCTGATTCTGACTGAGATTTACTCCTCGTCTCTGATGACCTTGGATAGATGGATCTGATATCCTGCAACCTCCTTCCCTCCCCTGCAGTAAATGTTTTACTGTCCTGGATGCTTGTAACCGGCCGTCAATCAGAGCAATTTCCATTTCAACCTGCTGGCGAGCTGATTCGTGTTTCTGTTTTCTGTCTTTTTTTTGGTCAGCTCTCTCAATCATCATTCTCCTCTTCCTGTCTTCCTCCCCTCCCTCTCCTCTCTGTTTGCAGAGACAGTAAAGATGGGGTGAGGTTTGGTGTCTTTAACATTTGATTAAGCAGATCAGCTCTAAGTGTGCATGGGAGAGCTGGACAGGTGACAAATCAGCCTCTATCTGTGCGATACCAACCTAGAGGTTGTTTGTCAGTCTGCCCGCAGGCTGCAAGCATGCTAAGCTTGCGTCAGGATATAATTTAGCTCTGTACTTGAAGAGCTTAGTAACTCAAGGCTGCAGGAATGTTTTGTCAAACTGGTGTTTCTGTAGGTGCTGTTTTCTTTCTGTCAGTCACTGCACTTGCTAAGATCTAGGGCGGCAACTGATGACAGCATTCATTCCCGATGATTCAGTTGCATTGTTTTTTGACTTCTTTAAACTATTTTTAAAAAGTGCAACAGTGCTGCATCCATTTTAATTACTGTATTCATAGCACTAAGCAGCATTTTCAGTAAATGTGCCAGACTGGATCAGGTACAGGACCACCACAGTGAAAGAGATTCATTTTCTCATTGGTTGATATTTTGTCAGCTGATTGCTCTGATAATCAGCTCCTTCACAAATTTAAGCACGGCAGTCCAGGCCTCTCCCTACTTATTTTGGGCCTCATTCACACAGGTCTAGCAACCTTCTGGCAACCATTAGTCACGAGAGAAAAATGTGTACCCCCGCCCATAACGTGAGTTGCTGTGCAATCAATTGTTAAAGCCCCATTCAGTCAGGCCTAGAAACCGGTCGGTGACCCCATGATAACACCTGGCATCTAGGGAAAAGTGTGTATTCCGCAACCGGTTGGCAAATGGTTTGTGGAGATTGCTGGCAGTTGCCTTACACTGAGCCTGGGTGCATCCCCTCAGTTAATTTTCTGTCTGAAACAAGCTGTTTTAGCTCCTCCCCTTTTTTTAAGTCCAGGTGTCACCCTCTCACATTGCTGACCCTCACAGACACAAGTTTTAAACAACGTGGGTGGGGCTTCTGCGCTTACAGTCAGAGCTGTGTGCCTGAGATGACAACAGAAGGATCTCTATGACATCATTCAGAGCTAGGAGTATAAAAAAAAAACTGAGCATTTAGAGCAGCCCGAAGCCTGAGGGTTTGACTCACAGGGATTGCTTGTACATACATTGACCTCATTATTTAAAGCTAAAATGAGCACCTGTCATTGTCACAGCTTATAGACATACTACAGAGAATAAGAAAAAGTAGAATAGGTCCACTTTAACTGCAGAGCTCTGTAATGGTCCTAAATACAATTATGAGTAATAACTCTTCCTATAAGAACCTTTCCTGTAATGGTTGAAGTCATTATTGCTGCTCGGTGCTGTTGTAAGGTTTGTTCAGTGTCTGCTCACATGATCAGTAATCCTCTCTGACAACATGTAACTGATAATGTTTAATAAGTCAGACATATTTGCTGCTTAACATGTTTTTTTGGTTCAGCCGCCAGAGGGACTGTTGTAGTAGAAATCCTTGTAACCATTTATTGAGTTAGTCAAGGTCCTCACGTGTGTAGAAGGGCAGACTTGTGTGTGTGTGTGTGTGTATGTGTGTAAAAGTGTATGGGTGAGATTGCATCATGTTGTGCGATGGGCCGAGGATCCTCCAATTGGTTTCTTGCGCATGTACGTAATGGTTGTCTGTACTGAACTCGCATACACGCACCCAATTACTGAAACTGGGATATGGTTGGTATAACATAATGAACAGCCATTTTTCACCTGCCTAACTGCTGCTGCACTCTTCACACACTCTCACCCCCCCGCTCCCTTACTCTTTCACAGTCACTGCAGAACAAACAGACTTTTACCTCCACCTGTGGAACTGAGATTTTACCAAAAATAACCAATAATGAAGATTAATTGAAGAAATTTCGCCCTCATTTTAAGGTGTTGGTTTTCACAAATCAAATCTTAGGTTTGATAGATGATTCAAAATAAATAGAAATCAAGAAGAATAATTTATCTTAAATCCTTGGGGCATTTACTTCTGTTAGCAGCATAAATGAAATCTCTTTAAATAAATAAAAGGCAATGAGAGAACATAAGCCCTAAATTAAGAGCTTGACAAATAAGAGGGCATCTGCAACTTAAAGCAGACTCCTCGTCTTTGAAATGGATCACAAACCAAAATTACTGGGTACCAAAAGGGAAGTTATGCCTACTTCCTGTGTAAACCCTATTACACTGGTTAATTTTAGAAGCCAGAATTCATAAATTAGTATATTTTTCTTTCAGTATGTCTTGTCAGTCATCTCTTCACACCCTCTGCCGCCACCCTGACAATGGCCTGATCTCGACAACGTTGGGTGCGTGTGTATTTAAATGACGAACATAACTTCCACGTCTGAAAAGTGAAGCCAGTGTGGAAGTGCCTTAAATGTGCATTCCTTGTAATGGCCAGCAGAGGGTGACTTCTCTGGCTGGGATTGTATAGAAGTCTATGAGAAAACGGCCTCTGGTTCCCTTGATGTATAAGCTCGTTAAAAGCTTTCCTGATGAGTTTATATGGCCTCATTCTCTGGTTTCAAGTCTTATCAAATTCAGCATAATGTTCCTTTTGTAATTCCCGATGACATCACGGGAAAGATGGCAAGGATTGGAGCAATGTGTAGTCTATCATGTATCTTAGTTACTGAAATGCACATTTTTTAATTCTCTAATCGTCTAATCTGACACACTGACCATCATAACAGACAAAAACATTGTGTATGCCCCCCAATGTAGGAAACACTGTTCCATAGGCATGTGCGTTTAATAATATGGGTAAACTCAACCTTTAAAGTGAGGCAGGGGCATGAGTAGATTTTTTTTTTATAGATTAATCACAGAGGTTTGGTTCGAAAGCAAGTCAGTCTGTGTCACTAAATATCCTCCATTGAAGGTGTTTCTGTTCCAGCGTTGTATTCTACTGGTAACAACTGTAGTATCCGGAGAGGTGTGAAGGAGCAGCCTCAGCTCTCAAAGAAGTCGCATCTGCTCGGCAGAGTATCCCAGTCTCACTCGCCTCACTGTCACTTCTCATTTGAACCGGTGACACACACGAACTCTTGCCTTTCTCTGACATGTGACCTCTTCATCATTAAAGCCTTTTTTCACATTCAGTTTCTGTCCATATATAAAAAAAAAAATGACTTTAGCCTTACAAGCTTTTAGGGCCTGTGACAGAAGAATCTGTTACTCTGAGATAAAGAGATGTCACTCAGTTATTCACTCAGGTATGGATAATGTGACCATTTGTTAGGGATGAATTCCTCCCTATGTGTTGAGTTTCTACTGCAGACAGCTTCTTGACACTGTATTGAGGAAGCACATTGCTGATAAGCAGTAGCTTCAATATATTATTACATTTTGGAGCTGTAAGTGATCTTGGGGTGTATTTTAGATCAAATATAGCTTTTTACCAGCACTGTTTTCCTTTTCATTTATTGGATCTTGTGTGACAGATTTTCTTGGTTAACGTCACATTTACCAAGGTGACAATTTAAGAATTTTTGAGTTAATCTTTTATTTTGCATATTTGTTTTTCTTCCTCCTTCACGTCAGTGAGCCATAAGATTTGATTCTTATGCCTCAAAAAGAAACTGTCGTATCTTCTTGGAGCCAAAACACTAGAACAAATCCTTTGGTAATTGCAGCAAACTCACATTTTCTCACATCCTGTAAAGTCACTCTTCAGTGGCAGTTCAATTTCCCCTGCAGCATCAGTATCTCAAGTCCAGCAGGCATGTATCAAAAGGCCCTCTCAGCTGCTCTAACTGTTTACAATGACGCATCGATCCACTCTGCTTAATCCCCCCCCCCAGCAGGTTGGTGAGTTAAAGCAACAGTTACTGCCACCTACAACAGGCGAAAAAAGCCAAGCACAGCGTGGTGTCTGATCCCCCTGACAGGGATGCTGTCGAGTACTGCTTTTGATCTGATCCCCTCTGTGCTCTGATAATTCTTCTATTGACCGAAAGCAGAAAAGAGGAGGAGGAGGAGGGGAACTCTACTCAACAAAACTACAACACCGCTCCAAAGAAGCAGAAAGCATGTCCATACTTAGCCAGTTTTAAAAAGTAAGGAAGAACATTAAGAGCAAATTCTAAGCTCACCAGAAGCACTCTGGTGGTTAAATTACGTGATCAAAGTGCAGCATGAAGTGGTCAATGAAGGTGATCTTACCTGTGTTGGCAATCCACATCCAGCCCTGGCTCGTCACCACTCATCCCGTGTGTGCAGCTTCAGCTGTCCTGTTCCCGTTTTTCTTTTTTTCTTCTTCCCTCCTTTCTCTTCCTTCTTTCTCTCCCCTTTGGCCCTCTTCTTCTCTTCCTCCTCCCTCTTTCGTATTTCCCTCCCCCTTTGCTCTTCCTCTCCCTGCACTTGGCACTTGTTTGAGTCTATTTCAGTAGCAGCAACAGAGGAGCCCGCTGCGACGGTGGCATGGTTTCCAGCACTTTGGCAGAAGGTCACATTATCACTCGCTGGTAAAAAGGAGTGTGGGGGGGGGGATGAGGAGCAGGAGGAGGATAGATGGAGTGATGGAGGGAGATCAAGGTGAACAGGTGCCAGAGGAGGAAAAGGAGAAACAAAGTAAGTTAACAAATCACGGCTGTCCACGGATATGCTTTTAGTTTAGTTTTCCAGGTTCAACTTGTTGAGAGAGCGACCTCAGAAGACTGTTTTCAGGTAATATGTCCCAGGAGGAGAAACTGAGGAGTAATTTAGGAGAAACTTGCGAGTGTGCATATCTGTGTGTGAAGCAGTAGCCTTTTTAAAGTCTTCACCAGCTGCACACCTGTGGGGAAAAATAATTCCTCTCTTGGCTTGACTGTGAGACTCAGGAAAAGAGGAAAAAAAAACAAAAAACTAACAAAGCTGCCAGAAACTTATGCCAAAAGAAATCCTCAACATTCAGCTCGTCACTCTTGTCCTTGTTCATCACTGTGTGGTTCATAAAGTCACAGATCTACTCCATCTTTGGCTGAGACATCTGTCCACGTCGTGTGTCCCCATCTATCACAGATTCTGCAGGGTGACCCTTATCTTCATTTCCTCCTTCGTCGTCCTCCTGGTGCGAGCAGCACTTTTGCGGCCACTCCATCAAAATAAGACTCTGAGAAATGATCCAGCTGCCCGGGACAAGGCCGTCAGTGGCCGGCGACAGATGGCCGGAACAGGGGTGCAGATGTGAGTCAGCCACTGGAGTTTGGAAATTCTTGGATCTTCTTCGTGACCTTTCTCGCAACACACCTTGTTTGTTCTAGCCTTCAGTTGGCTGCATTTGTTGTCCTGTATGTCTTTTTTTCCCTGTTCCTACCTGTGCCCCTCCTTTGCCCATCAGCAGAGCTTTCACTCTGGCTTCTCTGGCCGGCTGTAATCCTGACTCCTACTCTCCATGTCACAGGAAGGGCTTGTGAGCTCTAATCATTATGTAGTAAGGATTTATCCTCTCGCTCTCCCTCCCGTCTCTCTCTTTCCTTCCCTCCACCCCTCCCGTTTATTTCCCTCCCTCTGCTCTTTGAGTACCGGCTGCCCTACAACTCTCAACATCCCCCTTTTCAACCATCACACTATAATGCATCATCTTTCCTCACGCTTCCCTGGGACCCATTCATTTGTCAACTCATTCATTTTTATCTTTTGGCTTCCCCCGCTCGCTCCCTGTCTTGTTTCTTGTCTGCCCTGCTGCAGCTCACATCAACAGGTTTGTCCTTGAAATATTCTCTGGGACAGGCGGAGTCGGTGCTCACCGTTTTCTTTCTATCATAAATTTGCTCATCCCTTTAAGTTTAAGCTTTTTGTCTGTGCACAAAGAGTACACATGAATGCCAGCATGTGCACATGTACAGTTTTTATATACTCTTAACATATGTGTTATACAGTATTCAAGTTCAAGTAAGAGCCTGGCTCATTTGACTTCATCTAAGATGTGCTAGAAACACACACACAAACACATCAGTGGTGTAGTACAGAAATTTCCATTTGTTTGAGGTAATTTATAAATAGCGTTGCCATAATGTACTTTATCCACCAGGGAGCACTAACACATTTGTCCTACTCAGTATGTATAACAAAGCCAAGTGTCTGTGGACACCCCAGCATTACAGAAGCAGGGGCAGTAATCTGCTGTTGCCACAGCTTACACAACTTCAAGTTCATCCTATTTGGGATCAGGCCAGGGCTTTGTGCAGACCAGTCAAGTTTTGCCACACACAAAACTTTTCCTTTATGGAGACCCACTTGACGCGTGGCAACATTGTTATACCGGAAACAGTCTTCACCCTGAAATCCCAGAATAAAGGTACACAAATGTAATGTTTACCCACATTTCTGAATAAATAATATACTTTAAAGCAGTGGTTCTCAAACTGCAGGGCGAGCTCCACTAATGGAGACAACCACGTGAAAAATATGAAGAGACACTAAGGTGAATGTATATGATTTGTACGTATGACTTTGATGATATGGATATTTATTTAAGTCGAATTCAGCGTGGATCCTTTTTTATTGTTAAAAATGTATAAAAATTGTGCTCTATGGGGGATGAACTTCTTTGGCTGCTGAAGTGGGGCGTGCCAGAAACCACTGGCACCACTTTGTTTGTTGTGTACTTTTTTTGTGACAAAATAGTACACAGCAATGCACTCACTGCCTCTTCTGTAAGTTTCCTGCAAATGAACTCACCCTCAGTCCTCTTGGACTGCAGCTCACAACTGTAGTCCTTGTTCAACTCAGTGAACCAGTTCTTCACATGTTTCACGTTCTGATTAGAGTAACCCTTTGGCTCATAACTAATCTATAGTTGAAGTCTGTCCAACCACAGGATGAGATCCTGTCTCAAGAGGCAACTGAATGACATTGAGGAGCGCCACAACAGCAACTTGGCCACCAAGCCAGCTGTTTGGATGAGACAGGAAGGGCCAGCTTAAACTGATTAGCAGCAAATTAACTTTAAAAAACATAAAATAAATAAGATGCTAAAATGGATCACAAACATATTTGACTTGCTGTTAAAATACCTGGTCAATGTGTGGGAAATGTTGCTGTCATGTAGCTTCTCCAAGACATAGCTCTGAGATATATTTATACTTAAATATACATACTTTTTAATAACCTTTTAATAACCAAATATGAAACATCCTTTTTAGATAATTTGTAATGCATTTAAATGAACACATTTTGCAATATTTATATTACTTTGATGCCAGATGGTCCATTTTAATAGGGTAAAGAATGTAACTGATTTCACCGTTAATCTTCTCTGCTTGATAATTTACATTAAGATGGAAATAAGGTTAACTTTTGTCTGTCTTTATATTCATTTTACTGCAACCTAATTAGCTGAAAGTCATGCTTCTACCTTTCTTGGAGAAAAGAAGTAAAGTAAAATAGATATATTTTTATTATAACATCCAATCGTGGGAGGGGGCTGGAGCTGATACCAGCTTTCATAGGGCGAACCCACACAGACACTGACTGGCACTTACTTTTCAGCATTTAGCTGAAATTTATTATCTGTGGATAATTTTATTTTTATTCCCTCCCTTTCACGTCCACCTTCAGAGAAGCAGGTAGACACTGTGCTGAGAGAGCGACACACACAGAGGGGATGGCTGCACATGAGAATCTATATCTGTCTTTAAGGAGAGCATCTGCAAGCTGTGGACGCTGTGGCGAGAGCATGTCTGTTGGCGAGGGAGGGAGTCGCGTCTGATGCGTTCATTCTGAGAGTTCCTTCAATCCATTGATGCTTGCTGTAATGCTGCTGCTCACAGCAGGCTAAAATGACCCTCAGCCCACCAGGAAATCTCCCGGTGCTCTCCATGGGCACTCTGCCAGTGTCCAGCATGTTGAAAATGATAATTGCTATTATAAAATGATCATTGCACAGTTTAACTTATTCCACAGCTGATGTTAAAATACAACTGCTGCTTTGACCTTGGTTCACCTTGGCCGTCTTCCATCAAATATTGTCTTCACTGCTTATTTCAGCTTCTCCCCTCTGACCTCAGAAGGTCAGTGTTGTTGTATTGAGTCTGCAGGATGTGTAAAGAGAAAATCTTTGAAAGGTCACGCTGGTATTCTGGACATGAAACAGCACTGAGACAAACTTGACTTTAAGAGACCAGTGCAGGCTGTCTGCAGGTGACTCATACTCGTCTCCTCTTAAACTCACCACAAACACGCTGCCTGAAGCTATTTTAGCTCCACTTTACTGATTTGATCAGGACACGAGCGCCCCCTACAGTTCAGAAAAGAGAAATGCACCTGCTGATTTGCACATAAAATTATTGCTCAAAAACACCCTTACCTGTGCACTGCATTGCACTTTGCCCTTTATTTTAATATTTTACTATTTCAACCTGCACTCCACTTTTTCACTTCTGAGCTGACTTTAAATAAGCTCAGAATGATTTTGATGACATCCATTTATGCACTTCCAGGTCACATTTGCATATATTACATTGCCAAGCTGTAAACAATCTCCATCACAAAGGCAATTGCAAACTGCACCGGCACGCACAAGCCATTAATCTTAATTTCTTCCCCTGTGGATGAATCCTTCGAAAAATGAATCCTTTTTCTCAGGCAGAAGGACATCAGTCGGATTTTGTGAGCCTGTCGGGGCTGCACTGAGAGATATGCCAGCGATGCCATATTTGTTTCTCTGTGTCCGATGGTGGAGGCTTGGCCCCATGACCCCGATAGATCACCGGAGAATAATAAATATCCACGAATCCCCTGTTTGTGATCAAGAGCTTACAGTGTTGGCTTTCCTCAATTGAAATTTGATCAATAAGGGAAACAGATGGGGTTGTGATCTGTTGGGTTGTGTTGAGTAAGGTTTGTGGTTGTTGTAGAACAGGAAGCGCTACCTGCCTGATGCAGGTAGAACTTTTATTTCTGTGTAAGGTTTTTACACATATAAAGTTTCCTCTTTTCTCAACCAGTTTATTACAAGCAGAAAACAACCCTCAGATTTCCTTAAATCTATGCTTTCTTGTTGTGGTTATTAGCAAAATCATGATTGGTCAACATTGAGGTCACAAATAATTAACACAATTCCTTATGGTTTTAAAAATAGCAAGCATATGTTGAACTCTTTCAGAAAACCATTGTCTTCTTCGTTGGACTGCTCCTGAACAGAAAGCACCACCTGATTACACCTTTTGTTACGACATACTGTTACAGCACAAGTTAAAAGTTTGAACACTGACTGACACTGTACATCATCCACGATCAAGTACCTGTGGCATCTGTGTTACTTTGTTATTTTGGTATTGTGGAAAATCAAATCATTTATTGTGGATATAAGCTTGGTAACATAAAAGTGACAAAATTAATCAGTAATTCCCAGTTAGATAATACATTTTCCAGAGACACAGACATTTTCCATGAAAGATGAATGCAGCCACTGTGATGCCACCCACTGGTTAGTGAAGTCCCCTTGTTAAGCCTTGAGCTGAGCATTTTCGGCGCTGCCATCTTGATGTTTCAAATCTGAAAGTGACAAGTGACAATCTGACTGTGAAACTGCACACTCATTGGCTAATAATGTGTAATTGACAAGTTTTTAGCCAATGAGAATACATCATAATGCTTTCTGACTCTAATACTGACAATGATTTACCAAATGGAAAGTGTTTACTGAGGTCACAGACCAGGAGAGCTTAGGGCTCTACACTGATATGGACCGGGTAATGTTAGGACTGAAGGATCCCACATTATTTGATCGAAATGAAAATGATCAACCTACAGAGGGTGAATTCAAAGACACCCTGAAAATCAAAGTGAAAAGATTAAGCAGAAGTCTAGTTCATTTTGCTGAAATTTCATTGCAGCAACTCAAAATGGTCCTCAGTAGTTTGTTTGGCCCCCATGTGCTTGTATGCATGCCTGACAACATCAGGGCTCCTAATGATACTACGGATGGTGTCCTGGGGGATCTCCTCCCAGATCTGGACCAGGGCATCACTGAGCTCCTGGACAGTCTGAGGTGGAACCTGGCTACGTCGGATGGACCGAAATATAATGTCCCAGAGGTGCTCTATTGGGTTTAGGTCAGGTGAGTGTGGGGGCCAGTTAATGGTATCAATTCCTTCATCCTCCAGGAACTGCCTGCAGACTCTCACCACATGAGGCCGGGCATTGTCGTGCACCAGGAGTAACCCATGACCCACTGCACCAGGGTAGAGTCTGACAATGGGTCCAAGGATTCCATCCTGATACCTACACCTCCACCTGTAAAACCATTCCTGT